>JAWQFJ010001319.1:17500-62500 GCA_034096865.1 Theodoxus fluviatilis
AAGGGACAGTCAAACAAAAATGTTTCTCATTTTCGATTCCACCACAGAAGGGGCAATGTTGATCTTCATTATGTCTATGCGCGAAGTGACTGTTTCCTCGCAACTCATTAACTCCAAATCTAAATCGGACCAGTACATCTAAGAATTTTTTAATATCCTTGAAGTCTAGGTACTTTTCATATTCTGACGTGGTTTTAAAAAATCTATACATTCGGAATCTCTCGCTATCGTGTATTCTGCTGTTCCACGTCTGCTTGTTACAATCAAGCAAGCTAGTTCTTAGCTTTCTCAGGAATCTTCCTTCGGTAGTAGTGCCTCCGCTCCTCCAGATATATGCATATCCGGCATTACACAAGGTATCTTCAACTGATTTGGCCCAACTGAGTTTATCTGGGATCTTTGCATTGGCTAGCATGAGGTAGGCTTGCTTAGGTAGCCTGTCATCAGACATTTTGGTCAGTTTTAGCCAGTACTTGGTAGCTTTCTTTGCACTGTTAATGGCGAGAGGAAACCTCGTTTCTCCATAGACCAAGCTGTTAGGCGCTCTGCAAGTTATCTTTTAGAAACATTTGCAAGCAAACATGTGTGCTTTTTCTATGATTTTGTGTTCCTTTAGGCCCTATATCTCTGAAGCATACAGTAAAAAGTGCTGAAAGAGACATTCAGAGAGAAACAGAGAAAGAGAGAGAGAGAGAGAAAGAAAGAAAGAGAGAGAAAGAGAGTCGAAGAATGAGAGAGAGAAGAAAGAGAGGAAGAAAGAGAGAAAGACAGAGAGAGAGAAAGAAAGAAAGAGAGACAGAGAGAGAAAGAAAGAAAGAGAGACAGAGAGAGAAAGAAAAAGAGTGAAAGAAAGGAGATAGAAAGAAAGAGAGAAAAAGAGTGAAAGAAAAGAGAGAGAAAGAAAGAAAGAGAGAAAGAAAGAGAGAGAAAGAAAGAGAGGGAAAGAAAGAGAGGGAAAGAAAGAGAGGGAAAGAAAGAGAGGGAAAGAAAGGAGAGAGAAAAAAAGAGAGAAAGAGAAAGAAATAGAGAGAAAGAGAAAGAAATAGAGAGAAAGAAGAGATTGTTCAGATTGACCAGACATTGTCGATGCGTAAACAGATCAGCAGTACTTGCAGTGCCTGTTTTCTTGAACTACGCCGCATTGCATCCATTCGCCAATATCTTTCTGACACTGCGTGCGTTAGACTGGTCACTGCCAGGGTCACTTCAAGGCTGGATTATTGTAATTCAGTTTTGGCTGGTCGTCCAGCAGAACAATTGAACCGTCTGCAGCGCGTTCAAAACAGCGCAGCACGTCTCGTGCTGAGGAAGGGAAAACGCGATCATGTGACTCTCATGCTTAGGCATCTACACTGGCTTCCCGTGAAATTCCGCTGCCAGTACAAAATTGCTGTTTTGGCCTACCGTCATTTTGATGGTACTCTTCCTGTGTATCTTTCGGCATCCCTTCGCACATATCAACCATCCCGTTCTCTCCGTTCAGCAAATGAAAAGCTTCTCAAAATTCCTAAACGTAGTACAAAATCTTTTGGTGAGCGTAGTTTTAGTTTTAATGCCCCCTCTGTCTGGAACTCGCTGCCGGCTGGTCTGCGTGACGCACCCACTTGACCTATTTTTAAGTTGCAACTGAAGACTCACATGTTTCGACTGGCTTTTGTTTGATTGTAGGTTTTTCTTCTCATGATCATGTATGTTGTTGTATCCATTCTCAGGTCTGTAAGTTGTATTATGTTTTTGTATTATGCTGGTAAGCTTGTTGATGAATGTCTGCGTGTGAATGTGGTTATGTCAGCGCATTGAGTTGTACAGAAGTGCGCTATACAAATGCTATTCATCATCATCATCATTATTATTATTATTATTATTATTATTATTATTATTATTATTATTATTATTATTATTATTATTATTATTATTATTATTATTATTATTATTATTATTATTATTATTATTTTATTATTATAGAAAGAGAGAAAGAAGAAGGGATAGAAAGACTAAGACTGCATCACTTGACAGGGCTGCCAGACTATGGTCACACAGACTCAGGGGGTGCTGCCTGCCTGCTGCTCTGTCAACTCCTGCAACTGGCTCCTGGCCATGAAGGGTGACGTCACACTTGTCGCTCCGTCGCTTGCAACTGTGGCTCGCTCTAGCTGCGTTGTCCACATTGTGGCTGTGTGTGGAAAGTGTTGCTTGTGTTGTGGCTGTGTGTGGAAAGCGTTGCTTGTGTTGTGGCTGTGTGTGAAAATTGTTGCTTGTGTTGTGGATGTGTGTGGAAAGCGTTGCTTGTGCTGTGGCTGTGTGTGGAAAGTGTTGTTTGTGTTGTGGCTGTGTGTGGAAAGCGTTGCTTGTGTTGTGTCTGTGTGTGGAAAACTTTGCTTGTGCTGTGGTTGTGTGTGGAAAGTGTTGCTTGTGTTGTGGCTGTGTGTGGAAAGTGTTACTTGTGTTGTGGCTGTGCGTGGAAAGTGTTGCTTGTGCTGTGGTTGTGTGTGGAAAGTGTTGCTTGTGTTGTGGCTTTGTGTGGAAAACTTTGCTTGTGCTGTGGTTGTGTGGAAAGTGTTGCTTGTGTTGTGTGTGGAAACTTTGCTTGTGCTGTGGTTGCGTGAAAAGTGTTGCTTGTGTTGTGCCTGTGTGGAAAGTTTTGCTTGTGTTGTGACTGTGTGTGGAAAGTGTTGCTTGTGGCTGTGTGTGGAAAGCGTTGTTTGTGTTGTGGCTGTGTGTGGAAAGTGTTGCTTGTGTTGTGTGTGGAAAGTGTTGCTCGTGTTGTGTGTGGAAAGTTTTACTTGTGTTGTGGCTGTGTGAGGAAAGCGTTGCTTGTGTTTTGGCTGTGTGTGGAAAGTGTTACTTGTGTTGTGGCTGTGTATGGAAAGTGTTGCTTGTGTTTTGGTTGTGTGTGGAAAGTGTTGCTTGTGTTGTGGCTGTGTGTGGAAAGTGTTGCTTGTGTTGTGGCTGTGTGTTGAAAGTGTTGCTTGTGTTGTGGCTGTGTGTGGAAAGTGTTGCTTGTGTTGTGGCTGTGTGTAGAAAGTGTTGTTTGTGGCTGTGTGTGGAAACTGTTGCTTGTGTTGTGTGTGGAAAGTGTTGCTTGTGTTGTGGCTGTGTGTGAAAAGTGTTTGTGTCTGTGTGTCTATCTGTGTGTCTGTCTGTGTGTCTGTCTGTGTGTCTATCTGTATGTCTGTCTGTGTGTCTGTCTATGTGTATGTCTGTCTGTCTGGCTGTCTGTCTGTCTGTCTGTCCGTCCGTCCGTCCGTGTGTGTCTGTATGCGTGTCTGTCTGTGTGTCTGTCTGTGTGTCTGTCTGTGTGTTTGTGTGTCTGACTGTCCATGCGTCTGTGTGTCTGTCTGTATGTCTGTCTGTCTGTGTGTCTGTGTGTTTGTCTGTGTGTCTGTCTGTCCATCTGCCATCCTGTGTGTGTGTGTGTGAGTGTGTGTGTGTGTGTGTGTGTGTGTGTGTGTGCCTGAGAGAGAGAGAGAGAGAGAGAGAGAGAGACAGACAGACAGACAGACAGACAGACACAGACCGACAGAGAGACAGAGAGACAGAGAGACAGACAGACAGACAGACAGACAGAGAGACAGAGAGGCAGAAAGAGAGAGACAGAGAGAGAGACAGACAGACAGAGAGACAGAAAGAGAGAGAGAGAGAGAGAGAGAGAGAGAGAGAGAGAGACAGACAGACAGACAGACAGACAGAGAGACGGACAGAGAGAGAGAGAGAGAGAGAGAGACAGACAGACAGACAGAGACAGAGAGACAGAGAGACAGACAGAGGGAATACAGTTCTGTATAACTGTTTAAACGGGCTTTTCCTTTGGTTTGTACATGTTACATTCGCACTCATACGCGACATGGATGGTACTCATGTATCTTTGTAAAGTGCCTGCTAAATCCGTCTTTCAAGATGAGCGTTGTCCTGACAATCTTCTCTGGCCCTGGTGCTGCCTGACTGGAAAGAGTTTCCACTCTTCTGCTCTGCAGATTTCACCAACGGCTCTTTCACCGAGTCTCCCACCTACGTGCCAACTACACCCTCTTCCGCAAGTTCCAGTGCCTCCACCTCTGCAGCCACGCCCCCCAGTTCCAGCTCCAGCAGCACGACGTGGCCTAGTCTGCCCTCAACATCACCCCTGGAGACCAGCACGACGGAGACAACCATGGCGACCACCACCACGTCGCTGGGACTGAGCAGTGAGTGAAGCAGTGACGTCACGTGACTGCACGTGGACTGCTGGTTGGCTTTGGGACGCCTGAGTTATGTGAGCAGTCAGGTCGTTCCCAACCACGCGTGGGAGAGTAGCGCGGCAGTGAGGTCATGTCCAACCCCGGTGTGTAGCCTTCTCACTAGGATCTGTCCAGACAGACTAATGATGCAGCACGCAGGAAAAGGTGCAGACGCAAGCAGACACACAAATCCTTTCCACTAGGATCTGTCCAGACAGACTAATGATGCAGCATGCAGGAAGTGGTGCAGACGCAAGCAGACATGCAAACACACGTGAGTGTGCAGCTCCTCACTAGGATCTGTCCAGACAGACGAATGATGCAGCATGCAGGAAAAGGTGCAGACGCAAGCAGACATGCAAACACACATGAGTGTGCAGCCTTCCCACTAGGATCTGTCCAGACAGACTAATGATGCAGTATGCAGGAAGTAGTGCAGACGCAAGCAGACATGCAAACACACATGAGTGTGCAGCCTTCCCACTGGGATCTGTCCAGACAGACTAATGATGCAGCATGCAGGAAAAGGTGCAGACGCAAGCAGACACACAAACACACATGAGTGTGCAGCCTTCCCACTAGGATCTGTCCAGACAGACTAATGATGCAGTATGCAGGAAAAGGTGCAGACGCAAGCAGACATGCAAACACACGTGAGTGTGCAGCCTTCTCACTAGGATCTGTCCAGACAGACTAATGATGCAGCATGCAGGAAAAGGTGCAGACGCAAGCAGACACGCAAACACACATTAGTGTGCAGCCTTCTCACTAGGATCTGTCCAGACAGACTAATGATGCAGTATGCAGGAAAAGGTGCAGACGCAAGCAGACATGCAAACACACATGAACGTTTCAATTACAGCGCAGTGCAACGTGTGTTCGGGGCCCGAGTGTTTCTTCTCAAGTGCCACGGCCACCTGCAGCGGCAGCACGCCCTTCTGTCTGAACGCGCTCATCGGCACGGGGGACGGACAGTTCGACCTGACCAAGCGGTGAGTTCTCTCCCCTGGAACACCCAACTCACTTACCTCCCCTGTAGTGTGCTTATTTTGGTTATCTCCCCTGCGGTGTGCTTACCGTGGTTAAAGCCCTGCGTTCCATTGCACTCTGCTTCATCTCTGCTACGGTCATAGGCTAGACGGTGGCTTATCCCGCAGGGTGGAGCTCGACACATAGGCACAGGTAAAAATGTCAATAAGTCAACATCCGTCTCGCTATGAGGTGGATGGTCATAAAGACACACACACACACAAGCACGCACAAACGTACACTCTCGAACACACACAAACACGCACAAACATACACTCTCGAACACACCCAAACTCGCACAAAAGCACACACAAACATTCGTACACGCGCACAACCACAAACGCACATGGGCAAAAAACGCACATGGGCAAAAAACGCACACGGGCAGGAGGTCGACTGCAGTACCTGTACCAGTCGTATTTGTTTGTGACAGGTTTATTTACGTCGTTGACAATTGTGTGTGTTTAACGTCAGTGTCAGTTGTATGTTGACGCCAGTGACAGTTGAACGTATCTGATTTCAGTAATAAATGTATTTTTGACGTCAGTGACATTTGTGTGTTTGACGTCAGTGACATTTGTGTGTTTGACGTCCGTGGAAGTTGTGTGTTGACGTCAGTAATAGTTGTGCGTATCTAATGCCAATGAAAAATGCATGTTTGACGTCAACGCAAGTTTCGTGTGTGCTTGATGTCAGTGAGTATTTTGTATGTGTGATGTCAGTGAGAGTTGTGTTTGTTCTAACGTCAGTGACCCATGGGTGTGTGTGACGTCAGTGACAGTTGTGTGTTTGACGTCAGTGACTGATGCATGTGTTTGACGTCAGTGACTGATATATGTGTTTGACATCAGTGACAGATGGGGGGCGGGGTGGGTGACGTTAGTGCACAGTTGTTTGTGCTTAACAACAGTAACTTGTGTGCGTGTTTGACGACAGTAACTATTGTGTGTCTTACGTCAGTGTTCGTAGTGTGTATCACGAAGCAATGACAGCTGGGCGTGTTTGACGTCAGTGACCTGTTGTGTGTGTGTGTGACGTCAGTGACTGTGGTATGTCTGCTGATAGTAACACGTGTGTGTGTGTGTGTGTGTGTGTGTGTGTTTGTGATGTGTGTGTGTGTGTGTGTGTTTGTGATGTGTGTGTGTGTGTGTGTTTTTGTGTTTTAGAAGCAAGTGACAGTAGTGTGTGTTAAATGTCAGTGACAATAGTGTGTGTTTAACGTCAGTGACAGTTGTTGTGTGACGTCACACAGCTGTGCCAGTGATCACGACTGCCACACGCTGTGGTGGTTGGAGAGCTCGGACGACGGGGACTGCCGCTACTTCGACGTCAGCAACGCGCTGGACCCCTCCTTCAAGTGCTACTACTGCTGCACCAAGGACCTGTGCAACATGGACCCCTACCCCAACCAAAACGCCCTCTACCGCCCCGACTCGTAGTTGCGTCCCCAGCTTATGCGCATGCGCAGCTGTCGTGGGGATGGGACAGTCTCACTGGAGGGAAGCACGTATCGCAACTCCCCCTGGGGTGCCTGTCCTTATCCGCGGGAAGCGCTTGCCACCAGGAGCCCTGGCCTCCGCTGCAGTGAGCCTCTGGTGACTGGCCGTCCAGGACGCCCCCACTGCACCGCCACTCACGAGTCTGCTCCGTCCCTTGTTCAACGTTATTTCATAGTGGAGAGGAACATTTCAGCACGCTGCTAGGTTGATGTTCACGCAGTCCTTTTGCCTCTGTCTAACCCAGAAATGCAAACGATATTCTCACTAATTCCTTCGGGTGCAACACCGGATCAAAAACTGGCATGACTTTGCTTGTCCCTTGGAGAGGTAGGGAGCTCAGTCTGCAGTACGCAACATGCATGACCCCAGTCGTGTCACTGCCTCCGTCCCCTGTTGGAGACGTCATCGGGACGAAAATGCGGCCATGCCTTCACCACGGCATGGATCTTACAACGGCGACGCTGCCTCACACTTCCGGCAAACGTCTGGGGTATTTTAGTCATGGTTAGACCTTTCTCGGGCTCTGTATCTTATTATGTTTTGAACTGAATGTGATTGACAAAATTTACAAGCTTGGGCATTAAAACATGCAGACATATGTCTTATTATTCTCTCATTGATACCTCCATCTCTCTCTCTCTCTCTCTCTCTCTCTCTCTCTCTCTCTCTCTCTCTCTCCATCATACTGTGTGTCTGTCAGACACTGTCTGTCTGTCTGTCTGTCAATTTTTATAAACCCAGTTTTCTCTATCCCAGGGATAGAACCACGGCACTGCGCCTCGCACATCGTCCAACCCCAAAGCATGCTCGCCCATCTCCTCCTGTCTAAAGAAATGGTTTCAATAAGCGAGTAGAAGCTGAGGGGCTGACCGTGTACTCATGCAAGAGGGGAGAGCACTGGGGGGTGGGCTGGCAGGAACGGGTGTATATTCTAAACAGGTTTGAAGGGTTGGGAAGTTCCTGAAAATATTTTTTGTCTTTCTGCTTTGGCCCGTCGTAGACGTTGAGCCGAAGCTAACCCTTCAAACAGCTTGGTGTACGGAGATACAGAAATACGTAAATACAAATATAGTGTATTACAATAAATATTAATGTAAATCTACGAAAGCAGTCAAAAAAGGACTCAGACTGAACAAGATACAGAGGATAGGCTCCCAAAGCAGGCTTACTTGGCGTGGCAAACACAGGCTACATCAATACACAGGCTACAGCAGAAAACCACAGCAAAACACAGCGAAACACAGCAAAACACAGGCTACAGCAATACACCGGCTACAGCAAAACACAGAAAAACACAGGAAAACTCAGGCTACAGCAAAACAAAGGCTGCAGCAATACACAGGCTACAGCAAAACACCGGCTACAGAAAAACACAGGCTACAGAAAAACACAGGCTACAGCAAAACACAGAAAAACACAGCAAAACACCGGCTGCAGCAAAACACAGGCTACAGAAAAACACAGGCTACAGAAAAACACAACAAAACGCAGGCTGCAGCAAAACACAGGCCACAGCAAAACACAGGCTGCAGCAAAACACCGGATGCAGCAAAAAACCTGCTGCAGCAAAACACAGAAAAACACAGCACAACACAGGCTACAGAATAACAGAGGTGACAGCCAAAACACAGGCTACAGCAAAACACAGGAAAACACATGCTACAAAAAACACAGCAAAACACAGGGTGCACCAAAACACAGGCTACAGCAATACACAGGCTGCAGCAAAACAGAGGTTACAACAAAACACAGGCTACAGTAAAACACAGCAAAACACAGGCTGCAGCAAAATACAGCAAAACACAGGCTACAGCAAAACACAGCAAAACACAGGCTACAGCAAAATACAGCAAAACACAGGCTACAGCAAAACACAGCAAAACACAGGCTACAGCAATACACAGGCTGCAGCAAAACACAGGCTACAGCAAAACACAGTAAAACACAGGCTACAGCAAAACACAGCGAAACACATCTACAGCAAAACACAGCAATACACAGACTGCAGCAATACACAGGCTACAGCAATACACAGGCTGAAGCAAAGCACAGGCTACAGCAATACACAGGCTGCAGCAATACACAGGCTGCAGCAATACACAGGCTACAGCAAAACACAGCAATACACAGGCTACAGCAATACACAGGCTGCAGCAATACACAGGCTGAAGCAAAGCACAGGCTACAGCAATACACAGGCTGCAGCAATACACAGGCTGCAGCAATACACAGGCTGCAGCAATACACAGGCTGCAGCAATACACAGGCTACAGCAAAACTCAGGCTACAGCAAAATACAGGCTACAGCAATACACAGACTGCAACAATACACAGGCTATAGCAATACACAGGCTGCAGCAAAAAAGCAATACACAGGCTACAGCAATACACAGGCTGCCAGCAATACACAGGCTGCAGCAAACACAGGCTTACGCAACAAGCAATACCAGGCAGCTATACAGCTAGCAATACACAGGCTGAAGCAAAGCACAGGCTACAGCAATACACAGGCTGCAGCAATACACAGGCTGCAGCAATACACAGGCTACAGCAATACACAGACTGCAGCAATACACAGACTGCAGCAATACATCAGGCTACAGCAAAATACAAGTCTACAGCAATACACAGGCTGCAACAATACACAGGCTATAGCAATACACAGGCTGACAGCAAAATACAAGCTACAGCAATACACAGGCTACAGCATACACAGGCTACAGCAAAACACAGGCTACAGCAATACACAGGCTGCAGCAAAACACAGGCTACAGCAAAACACAGGCTGCAGCAAAACACAGGCTACAGCAAAACACAGGCTGAAGCAATACACAGGCTACAGCAAAACACAGGCTACAGCAAAACACAGGCTACAGCAATACACAGGCTGCAGCAAAACACAGGCTACAGCAAAACACAGGCTACAGCACACATCTACAGCAATACACAGCAGCAATACACAGGCTGCAGCAATACACAGGCTGCAGCAATACACAGGCTACAGCAATACACAGGCTGCAGCAATACACAGGCTGCAGCAATACACAGGCTACAGCAAAACACAGGCTACAGCAATACACAGGCTGCAGCAATACACAGGCTACAGCAATACACAGGCTGCAGCAATACACAGGCTGCAGCAATACACAGGCTGCAGCAATACACAGGCTGCAGCAATACACAGGCTACAGCAAAACTCAGGCTACAGCAAAATACAGGCTACAGCAATACACAGACTGCAACAATACACAGGCTATAGCAATACACAGGCTGCAGCAAAATACAAGCTACAGCAATACACAGGCTACAGCAATACACAGGCTACAGCAATACACAGGCTACAGCAAAACACAGGCTGCAGCAATACACAGGCTGAAGCAAAGCACAGGCTACAGCAAAACACAGGCTGCAGCAAAACACAGGCTACAGCAATACACAGGCTACAGCAATACACAGGCTACAGCAATACACAGGCTACAGCAATACACAGGCTACAGCAATACACAGGCTGCAGCAATACACAGGCTGCAACAATACACATGCTACAGCAAAACACAGGCTACAGCAAAACACAGCAAAACACAGCAAAACACAGGCTACAGCAATACACTGCAAAGCACAGCAAAACACAGGCTGCAGCAATACACAGGCTGCAGCAATACACAGGCTGCAGCAAAATACAGGCCACAGTAAAACACAGTCTACAGCAATACACAGGCTGCAACAATACACAGGCTACAGCAAAACACAGGTTACAGCAATACACAGGCTACAGCAATACACAGGCTGCAGCAATGCACAGACTGCAGCAATGCACAGGCTACAGCAATACACAGACTGCAGCAATACACAGGCTACAGCAATACACAGGCTGCAGCAATACACAGGCTACAGCAATACACAGGCTGCAGCAATACACAGGCTGCAGCAATAACAGGCTGCAGCAATACAAAGGCTACAGCAATACAGAGGCTACAGCAATACACAGGCTGCAGCAATACACAGGCTGCAGCAATACACAGGCTGCAGCAATACACAGGCTGCAGCAATACACAGGCTACAGCAATACACAGGCTGCAGCAATACACAGGCTACAGCAATACACAGGCTGCAGCAATACACAGGCTGCAGCAATACACAGGCTGCAGCAATACACAGGCTGCAGCAATACACCGGCTGCAGCAAAACACAGGCTGCAGCAATACACAGGCTGCAGCAAACACAGGCTGCAGCAATACACAGGCTGCAGCAAACACTGGACCTGGGCGAAAGACGTGGAGAAAACAGCGGTGTGACGAGTGAGAGGGCAGTCGTGTGTCGCCTTCAGGCGGATGTTGCAGGACAATTAATTTCAGGAATGGTCATCAAGAATCAGTGCAAGTGAACGGTTTCTGTTTAAGAGGTCATCAAAAGATAAGATAGTTTGTGAAAGCTATGTCGACAACATAACAATTAAAAACTTCCGAGACGTCGTAATTCACTTTACAAAGGATCGAGAAAGTGACGGTGCATCTCCATCCTGAATATACGGAACTGACAACGAAGAGCAGTTTATTCTGTACTGTGTTATGTATGAAGGTGTAAGAGATAAATGTATTCTCAGGTACCCTTGACTCGCTATCGACTGAAGCATGCAGTTCATGGCAAGGAGTGTCAAAGAAACACAGACGTCGTTATGCACATTTACTATGCATTCAAATTAAGGACGCAGTTTGTACAATAAATGCTAACGCCATTAATGAGCAAAATCCAGGTCACCCATGATGCTGTTGCCCTCTAGTGATAAGTATGAAAAGCGTAGATCGGTTTAAAAAAGGAATCGCATATCTTTGCCACAATGTCAATATGACGAAAGAAGAGATGGTACGCCCTCTCTCTCTCTCTCTCTCTCTCTCTCTCTCTCTCTCTCTCTCTCTCTCTCTCTCTCTCTCTCTCTCTCTCTCCCCTCCCCCTCTCCCCCTCTCCCCCTCTCTCCCTCTCTCCCTCTCCCCCTCTCCCCCTCTCTCCCTCTCCCCCTCCCACCCCCTCCCTTTCTTTCCCTCCCTCCCTCCCTCCCTCCCTCTCTCCCTCTTCCCCTCTCCCCCTCTCCCCCTCTCTCCCTCTCCCTCTCTCCCTCTCTCCCCCTCTCCCTCCCCCTCTCTCCCCCTCCCCCCTCCCCCTCCCCCTCTCTCCCCCTCCTCCCTCTCTACCCCTCTCCCTCTCTCTCCCTCTCCCTCTCTCCCCCTCTCCCCCTCTCCCCCTCTCCCTCTCTACCCCTCTCCCTCTCTACCCTCTCCCTCAACCCCCTCTCCCTCTCTCCCTCCCCCCCCCTCTCCCTCCCCCTCCCCTCTCACTCTCTCCACCTCTCTCCCTCCCTCTCTCCCTCTCTCCCTCCCCCCCCTCTCCCCCTACTCTCCCCTCTCTCTCCCCCCTCTCTCCCCCCCAATTCTCTCCCTCTCTCTCCCCCCATCTCTCCCTCCTCTCTCCCTCCCTCTCCCCACCCCCTCTCTCTCTCCCCCTCTCTCCCTCATTCTCTCCCTCCCTCTCTCCCTCTCTCCCTCCCTCCCTCCACCCCCTCCCTCCCTCCTCCCTCTCCCTCTCCACCCTCTCTCTCCCCCCTCTCCCCCTCTCCCTCCCCCTCTCAGTCCCCCTCTCCCTCCCCCTTTCCCTCCCCCTCTCCCTCCTCATGCAAACAAACACCAACAAAACACTCAATATAGGCTGCACACATACAACAACAAAACACTCAATATACTCTGCACACAAATAACAAAACACTCAATACAGGCTGCAAACAAACACCAAGGAAACATTCAATACCAACTGCATATATACAACAACAAAACAATCAATACAGACTGCAAACAAACGCCAACATAACAATCAATACAGGCTGCAAACAAACACCTAGGAAACACTCAATATAGGCTGCACACATACAACAACAAAACACTCAATACAGGCTGCACACACGCACAAAGGAAACGCTCAATACAGGCTGCAAACAAACACCTAGGAAACACTCAATATAGGCTGCACACATACAACAACAAAACACTCAATACAGGCTGCAAACATACACCAACGAAACACTCAATACAGGCTGCAAACAAACACCTAGGAAACACTCAATATAGGCTGCACACATACAACAACAAAACACTCAATACAGGCTGCAAACATACACCAACGAAACACTCAATACAGGCTGCACACATACAACAACAAAACACTCAATACAGGCTGCAAACATACACCAACGAAACACTCAATACAGGCTGCAAACATACACCAACGAAACACTCAATACAGGCTGAACACATACACCAACGAAACACTCAATACAGGCTGCAAACAAACACCTAGGAAACACTCAATATAGGCTGCACACATACAACAACAAAACACTCAATACAGGCTGCACACATACAACAACAAAACACTCAATACAGGCTGCAAACAAACACCTAGGAAACTACTCAATATAGGCTGCACACATACAACAACAAAACACTCAATACAGGCTGCAAACATACACCAACGAAACACTCAATACAGGCTGAACACATACACCAACGAAACACTCAATACAGGCTGCAAACAAACACCTAGGAAACACTCAATATAGGCTGCACACATACAACAACAAAACACTCAATACAGGCTGCAAACATACACCAACAAAACACTCAATACAGGCTGCACACATACACCAACAAAACACTCAATACAGACTGAACACATACACCAACAAAACACTCAATACAGACTGAACACACACAACAACAAAACACTCAATACAGGCTGCACACATACAACAACAAAACATTCAATACAGGCTGCACACATACACCAACAAAACACTCAATACAGACTGCACACATACACCAACAAAACACTCAATACAGACTGAACACATACACCAACAAAACACTCAATACAGACTGAACACATACAACAACAAAACACTCAATACAGGCTGCACACATACAACAACAAAGCACTCGATACAGGCTGCACAAATACACACACACACACACACACACACACACACACACACACACACACACACACCCTCAGACACACTGACACACACACACACACACAGGCACACAGACATACACACATAGACACACAGACACACACAGGCACACACAGACACACAAACACACAGACACAGGCATACAGACAGACACACAGACGGACAGATAGATAGTCATGACCGTAGTGGAGGAAGGAAAGCGAAATGGCCGCTTACGATATTTCGCACACGAAGTTGATGCGGTTCTCGCAGTCTTCGTTGTCCAGCAGGAAGTTAGGTGTGCCCTGGAGGTCCAGGCAGTTCTGGCCGTTCTTGTTGTTGGGCTCCCCCGAGTGCCACTGGCCAGAGACGGCATGGCCAGTGCGCGCCCACCGCCATTGACCCTCCTGCACGTAATCTTGTCCGTCCAGCCAGAAACTCTTGGTCCAGAAGGAACCTGAAGTGCACAGCCGTCAGTACCTTGACTGCAGGGTGTGTCTGTCTGTAGCAGCCTTTCTGTCTGACAAAAAGTCTACAGCACATACAGCTACATAGGTGTCTACATAACTTTTCTGTCTGTAGCAGCCTTTCTGTCTGATAAAAAGTCTACAACACATACAGGTGCTACACAGGTGCCTACACAACGTTTCTGTCTGTAGCAGCCTTTCTGTCTGACAAAACGTCTACAGCACATACAGCTACATAGGTGTCTACACAACTTGTCTGTCTGTAGCAGCTGACAAAAAGTCTACAGCACATACAGGTGCTACACAGGTGTCTACACAACTTTTCTGTCTGTAGCAGCCTTTCTGTCTGACAAAAAGTCTACAGCACATAGGGCTATATAGGTGTCTACACAACTTTTCTGCCTGTAGCAGCCTTTCTGTCTGACAAAAAGTCTACAGCACATAGAGCTATATAGGTGTCTACACAACTTGTCTGTCTGTAGCAGATTTCTGTCTTTTAAAAAGTCTACAGCACATAGGGCTATATAGGTGTCTACACAACTTGTCTGTCTGTAGCAGCCTTTCTGTCTGAGAAAATTTCTACAGCACATGAAGCTATATAGGTGTCTACACAACTTGTCTGTCTGTAGCAGCCTTTCTGTCTGACAAAAAGTCTACAGCACATAGAGCTATAAAGGTGTCTACACAACGTGTCTGTCTCGAGCAGCCTTCTGTCTGACAAAAAGTCTACAGCACATTGAGCTATATAGGTGTCTACACAATTTGTCTGTCTGTAGCAGCCTTTCTGTCTGACAAAAAGTCTACAGCACATAGAGCTATATAGGTGTCTACACAATTTGTCTGTCTGTAGCAGCCTTTCTGTCTGACAAAAAGTCTACAGCACATAGAGCTATATTGATGTCTACACAACTTGTCTGTCTGTAGCGGCCTTTCTGTCTGACAAAAGTCTACAGCACATAGAGCTATATAGGTGTCTACACAACTTGTTTGTCTCATATAAAGTCATGGTATTCATCAGTGCGTTTACACAGCTTGTGTGACTTGTAAGAACCCATGGTATTCAATACTGTGTACACAACTTGTGTGTCTCGCACAAAACATATCAGTCATTATTGTGTTTACAGACTGCGTCCGTCTCGTTCAAACTCATGACATTCAACAGTGTTCACGCAACTTATATGTCTCTTACAAGCTCATGGCATTTACTGCAAGGGCAGGATTCCTCTCTTTGGAATGATAGTTTTGTATGCCTTCATTATAATTGTAATGGTGTCTGTTCCTACCATGATGTCGACTGCGTGTGAAATGGCTGTCGTTGTCCCTGTGGCTGTCGGTATCGTGTGTAGTCATACAACCGTCCTTGCTTTGAAACAATTATTTTCCTATTTAAAAAATCTCAGAACAACGGGTGTCTTTCTTCTTTTCCGTCTCATTCGTGACAACCGTGTTACTTATCACTCCTCACTCCAACCTAGGTCAATTATCTTACCAATCCACGTCCCAACCCATCTTAATACTCCACACCCAAACCCATCTTAGCACTCCACACCCCAACCCGTCTCAGCACTCCACACCCAAACCCATCTTAGCACTCCACACCAAAACCCATCTTAGCACTCCACACCCAAACCCATCTTAGCACTCCACACCCAAACCCATCTTAGCACTCCACACCCCAACCCATCTTAGCACATCCTCCCTACCGGTTTGGCCACATGGCCCCCTACCTGCATGAGTCTGCAGGTAGTTGCTGAGCACGAGCTGCTCCTCAGGAGACTCCAGCACTGCGAGGTCCGCTCCCACCGCCCTGCAGTAGGTCTGGGCAGAGAGCAGGGCGCCAGGTTACACTGGCAGTTCGTCATCTCATCTTACACAGTGTCACCTCGGATTCAAGCCACGACTACAAGACATCTGTACACAGTGTCACTTTTGATTCAAGCCACGACTACAAGACATCTGTAGACAGTGTCACCTCAGATTCAAGCCACGACTACAAGACATCTGTACACAGTGTCACTTTTGATTCAAGCCACGACTACAAGACATCTGTAGACAGTGTCACCTCAGATTCAAGCCACGACTACAAGACATCTGTACAGAATGTCACTTTGGATTTAAGCCACGACTACAAGACATATGTAGACGGTGTCAACTCGGATTCAAGCCACGACTACAAGACATCCGTAGACATTGTCACCTCGAATTCAAGCCATGACTACAAGACATATGTAGACATTGTCACCTCAGATTCAAGCCACGACTACAAGACATGTGTAGACGGTGTCAACTCGGATTCAAGCCACGACTACAAGACATGTAGACATTGTCACCTCGAATTCAAGCCACGACTACAAGACATATGTAGACATTGTCACCTCAGATTCAAGCCACGACTACATCTGGAGACATTGGATTCAAACCACGACTACAAGATATGTGTAGTCATTGTCACTTTGGACTCAAGCTATCACTATGTAACATCTACAAAATATGTTTGTGTCTTCAAGTTACACCTACAAGTAATTATCGTAGTTACAATCATAAATCAAATTTATCATCATGTTTAAATATACAACTTCATGTACATATTAACACAGTGGCTTCAAGCTACAATTCCAAGTAGACATTATCATTGTGGATTCAAGCTACAACTACAAGCAGACTTTATCATGGTGGATTCAAGCTACAACTACAAGCAGATTTTATCCTTGTGGATTCAAGCTACAACTACAAGCAGACTTTATCGTGGCGGTTTCAAGCTACAAGTAGACAACATCATGATAGTTGCAAGCTATAGCTATAAGAAGACTTTATCATGCTGGATTCAAGCAAGAACGACATGTAGACATTATCACAGTGGCTTGAAGCTTCAACTTTATATAGACATTATCACAGTGGCTTGAAGCTTCAACTTTATGTAGACATTATCATGGTGGCTTCAAGCTTCAACTTTATGTAGACATTATCATGATAGATTCAAGCTTCAGATTCATGCTTCAACTTCATGTAGTCATTATCATGGTGGCTTCAAGCCACAAGTAGACATCATAATGATTTATTTAAGCTACAACATCAAGTGCACAGATTATCATGGTGGCTTTAAGCAACAACTACAAGTAAACTTCATAGTGATGACTTCAAGTTACATCTACAAGTAAACAATATCATGGTGGATTTAAGCTAAAAAGTAGACATTATCAAAGGCGGAATCAAGTGACACCTACAAGTAGACATTATCATGGTGGATGTATGCAACAACTACAAGTAAACTTCCTAGTGATGACTTCAAGTTGCATCTACAAGTATATAAACACTGTCATGGTGGATTTAAGCTACAAGTAGACATTATCAAAGGCGGAATCAAGTGACACCACAAGTAGACATTATCATGGTGGATTTATCATACAACTACAAATTGACATTCTCATTGTGCATTCAAGCTACAACGACAAGTAGACTTTATCATGGTGGCTTAATCCTACAGCTACATCCGAAACATTATCAAAATGTCATCACTGACACCAGGATCTGACGACAAGACAAAACTGCGCTTCATCACCTTGGCCTCGGCCCAGGACGCCACTTGAAGCGGGACGAGATAGCAGGACTTTTCGTGTCTGAAAAAGCCGTTAGGACACACGGCCCTGACACCTGCACAGAGAGAGAGAGACAAAAAAATAACAGGTGCACATGGGAAACAATAGTCAAGCGCTAAACTCTCATCAATCATTTAATTAGCCAGCTTCATCACTAAATTCCATTTCAGTGTTCGCACTTCACGAGAGAGAAAGAGAGAGAGAGAGAGACAGAGAGAGAGAGAGAGAGAGAGAGAGAGAGAGAGAAAGAGAGAGAGAGAGAGAGAGAGAGAGAGAGAGCGGGCACAGAAGACAGGTGAGACCCCATGAACAACAGAGCTACAAGTATCTCTATGAGGAGTGAGTCATCTACAGGACGGTGCCCAAGAGTAAAGCATCTTTTGATTTCATTGATTGATTTGATTGATTTGATTGATGGATGTGAAATATGGATTTATTTGATTGAATTGATTGGTTTGATTGATTTGATTGGTTTCATTTGATTGATTTCATTTGATTTATTTCATTCGATTCGATTAGATTGATTTGGTGGATAAATGGATGGATGGATGGATGGATGGATTGGGTTGGGTTGGGTTGGGTTGGGTGGGGGTTGGGTTGGGTTGGGTGGGGATTGGGTTGGGTTGGGTTTGTAGGGGTTGGGTTTTTCGGAATTGGGTGTTGTTGGAATTGTCGGGTTGGTCGGCTGGTTGGTTGGTTGGTTGATTCATTGATTGATTCATTTATTCATTGATTGATTTCTTATTCGTTGACAGACCTTTATTTTCCAATGGAAATTCATGAATTAGGCATAGCCGCCTGTCTTAAATTCAGCTCTTGTTAAAACAAGTAAGCAAACAAACAATCCCACTCCTCCGACCCCATCCACCCACCCACTCTCTATCCCACCTAAAATTTACCCAGTAACATTAGTCACGATAAATTCATGGTAACGAAATGCCACATTGAAAATATTTGCAAAGGAACTTTACAATAAAATGAGAAATTACCTAGGATGACTCTACAAGAAAAATGTGTAGATTCAATGAAAAATAATTATAAGATTAAAAATTTTTAATTTAAGAGAATTAGGAAGATGGACATTTATTGTACAAGTGTATACCCTCGTTAAATGATATAATTGAATTGAATTGAAATTTTGAATTGAATAGCAGTCCTCGAGTAAGATAAGCTATGTAAAAAAAATCAATCTTAGGTTGTGAGGGGGAGGGAGAGGGAGAGGGCAGAGGGGGAGGGAGAGGGGGAGGGAGAGGGGGAGGGAGAGGGGGAGGGAGAGAGGGAGGGAGAGGGGGAGGGAGAGGGGGAGGGAGAGGGGGAGGGAGAGGGGGAGGGAGAGGGGGAGGGAGAGGGGGAGGGAGGGAGAGGGGGAGGGAGAGAGGGAGGGAGAGGGGGAGGGATCATGCCCCACTTTGAAACACAAGACGGACAGGACTGTAGATGGGAACATAGATAAGAATGCAAGTCCTCACACTCACTGCTCTGCCCGAACTGGCTGCTTGTTGGACACAAGACGCCATTCGCCATGATGACTCCTGCTTTCCTGATCGTGCTGGCCTGCCTGGCTGTCGGTAAGGTCTAATTAGTAAGCACATGCAGTCTTATGTAGACTTCTCAGTAAGGTCAAGGTCTGGACATATGCAGTCTCAATTAGACTATCAGTAAGGCCTGGCCATATGCAGTCTTATGTAGACTGTCGGTATGTTTTGAACACATGCAGTATTATTTAGACTGTCAGTAAGACCTGGACATATGCAGTCATATTTAGACTGTCAGTAAGGGTGTCAGGACTGGATGTGTGGCAGTAAAACTTCAAGGGAGCCTGGATGAAATACGTTCCTGGTGCTCTTCGAATCTTATGGCATAAATCATTTCAAAACGAAATATATGATGATAACTACGAGACAAAAACATCTAGTGTATCCTCAATCTTTTCGTCTTTTTCTTGATTCTTTGCAAATCGATAAAAGTGTTGAGGACAAAGTTCTTGGAGTAATAATTGATGATTGTTTAGTAATAATAATAATAATGATAATAATAATAATAATAATAATAATAATGAATAGCATTTTATAGCGAACTTCAGTACAACTCAATGCGCTGACATAACCACATTCACACGCAGACATTCATCAACAAGCTTACCCACATAATACAACACATAATACAACTTACAAAAGGTAAAAAGGTGTGGTTTTTATAGCGACTTACACCCTTTGTCAGGGTCTCAAACCGCTTACACTTTACCCCCTGATCACTGGGCATCTTCATCAATCCTCACTGGTACCTCACAACAAACATAGTGACAGACATTTAAGACGCACACAGTCAGGTACCAGCACCAACTCCGCTCCCTGGGGAGTATTCCAACCCGATGCTGGCGCTTGGCCGCATACAAGGAGAATGGATACAACAACCTACATGATCATACGAAAAAAACCTACGATCAAGCAAAAGCCAGTCGAAACATGTGCGTCTTCAGATGCGACTTAAAAATAGGTAAAGTGGGTGTGTCACGCAGGCCAGCCGGCAGCGAGTTCCAGACAGAGGGGGCATTGAAACTAAAACTACGCTCACCAAAAGATTTTGTACTACGTTTAGGAATTTTGAGAAGCTTTTCATTTGCTGAACGGAGAGAACGGGATGGTTGATATGTGCGAAGGGATGCCGAAAGATACACAGGAAGAGTACCATCAAAATGACGGTAGGCCAAAACAGCAATTTTGTTCTGGCAGCGGAATTTCAGGGGAAGCCAGTGTAGATGCCTAAGCATGGGTGTCACATGGTCGCGTTTTCTCTTCCTCAGCACGAGGCGTGCTGCGCTGTTTTGAACGCGCTGAAGACGGTTCAATTGTTCTGCTGGAAGACCCGCCAAAACTGAATTACAATAATCAAGCCTTGAAGTGACCGTGGCAGTGACCAGTCTAACACACGCAGTGTCAGAAAGATATTGACGAATGGATGCAATGCGGCGTAGTTCAAGAAAACAGGCACTGCAAGTACTGCTGATCTGTTTACGCATCGACAATGTCTGATCAATCTGAACACCGAGGTACCTAACCGAGCTCTGGAATGGAATAGAGCTACCCCCAATGACAGTGGAATCACTCTCGATAAGCCCGAGATTTGATCGTGCCCCAACAGGCATAACTTCAGTTTTATCTGTATTGTGCTTGAGTTTGTTGCTGTTCATCCATGCGAGTACATCATCAACAAATGTCTTGATATCTTACTGTTCATAAGGAAATTCCTCGACTGCTGAGCTCTTCGACAACTCTGTGTCGTCTGCATATTTCTGAAAATCACACTCATGCTTAGCTATCACATCTGAAAGGGGTTGCGAGTACAGAGTGAACAAAACTGGTCCTAAGACCGAGCCTTGCGGGACACCAAAACTCAATGGAGATGGGGCTGAAAAAACGCCATCAACAATGACGGACTGTGACCGATCACGAACGTAGGACGCAAACCATTCCAGGGGCCGGTTGCTCAACAGATGCCTACCTGCCAGCTAAATTAGTGTCAGTTAGTGACTAGTTGGAAGGTAACTAGCTAGCAGTTAGGCACACTATCTATCGGAGTTGCACAGCGTCAATTTAACTGAAAGCTAGTTACCTTGAAGCTAACGCGACTAGCTGAATGGTAGTCCTGCTACGTCACAAGGTAATAAAGAGAGCTTTTTCATTGGTTAGTTGATGAATGCAACGAGCTATTTGATTGGGTGGGTTGAGGGATTTTCCACACGGAAGGAGGCGAACGCACAGCGTCAGCGAGAGAGTTGGTACGAGCCCAGCCAAGCTTCGCGCACTTCTATGTATACCTGACGCGTGGACCTCAGCGACACCAGGAAAGATTATAAATACATTGTTGTCCTCGAACCTGCCTTTGGCTGTGTTTATAATACAACTATCTTCAGTTTTCGCGTCTTTCAGACAGCTTACCAGATTATCGGAAATGGATCAATCTCGAGAAGGATTATGTTGCTTTTGACTGATAACACAATTTTACGGCCAAAAGCACGGTAAATTTAATAAAACCTCGTGTAGATTATGAACAACTAGCGGGTACCCGTGCTACGCACTGCTGATGTGTGAATATTTTATAGCATTTTTACATACAAACTCAGACTGACTTGGAAATACCGAATACATTGGTGATAAAAGAAGAGTAAGTACTGTTACATGTTGAAATCTGGATTAAAATAATAAAAAATAAAACTTTTCCGGGGCTCGAACCCAACGACTTTGGGACTTTCGAGTCTTCACAGTCCCGCGCTCTATCCCCTCGTCTACTGATTCACATGACAAGTGGCTACCGTATATATATATATATATATATATATATATATATATATATATATATATATATATATATATATATCTATATAAATATCTATATATATATATATATATATATATATATATATATATATATATGATGCGCGTTGGTCCACCAAAAACGCGAGCACGGGACGAAGGCCGACTCAAACTTACGAGGACCTAAAAAAAGTCACTTCAAAGTCAAATTTGGTCACGAAAAATACCCTACTACCCCTTCCCAACCGTCCCAACTCCACACAAGGATCAAAGCGATCTCCATACACCCGATTTCGTCTCTGATATCGCTGACGAAAACTCTAGTGAATGATCGCCGCCATTTTTACCTCCCAACTAAGGGACTTTAGAGCTGCTCCGACCACCTCTAAATTATTCCCGCTAACTTAGCTGTCAGTTAGTCAAACTGGCGCGCGAGCAACCCAGTTAAGCTATCCGGCGAAAATTTAGCTGGTAGGTTGCGTTTTAGCTGACAGATAGCCGATAACTGCTTGTTGAGCAACCGGCCCCTCAGGACAATACCGTGAACTCCAAACGACAGCTCCAGGCGTTTGAGGAGTATGGAGTGGTCCAGCGTGTCAAACGCGGCGCTGAGGTCCAATAACGCCACCAACGACAGGCATTTCTCATCTGCGCTTACAAGCAGACCATCGAGGACACTCAGCGCGGCGGTCTCACTACCGTGCCTCTTCTTGTACGCAGACTGGCGTGCGTCCCACAGATAATTTTCAGACAGGTGTGTCTGCAACTGGGCTAACACAACCGTCTCAAGTATTTTTGAAATAAAAGGGAGATTTGACACTGGTCGATACTTTTTCAGAACATTACAATCTAAGCCAGGCTTCTTCAGAAGAGGGGTGACTACCACCTGCTTGAACTGTGAAGGAACAGAACCTGTGGAAAGAGAGGCATTGACAATATCTGTGACAATAGGAACCAAATCATCAAGGTGTTGCTTTGCGAGGGAGGTGGGGATGGGGTCAAGAATGCAGCTCTTCGAATGCGACTTCATGATCAAGTCACGAATCTCCTTCTCTGAAACAGGATCAAAACAGGAAAACTTGGATCCATCATACACAGTAAATTCAGGAGCATCACACGAGCATGAGTCAAGGTCATCACGAATCTTACTAATCTTGCTGGAGAAATAGTCCACGAAATGTTCAGGAAGTTCTTCACGAGGAATGTCCGTGGGAAGAATGTTTGCTTTACTCTGGCCTAAGAGTTCACCAGTAACCTGAAACAGTTGCTTGCTAGAGGAGGCGGCCGTGTCTATCCTGTCACTGTAGTACTGTCGCTTAGCCGCATCGACACTACACTTCACCGAGTCCCTCTCTTTCACGAAGATGTCTCTGAACACTGCGAGGGCTCAGGCCCTTCTTTCGCCAACGTCTTTCGGCTCGCCGTCTCCTCCGCCTCCCTTCCCGCACCTCCTCAGACAGCCACGTAGGATGGCAATAACACATCAAATAATCTATTTCTTCTCTCAAAATTTAGACATATTATTTACATTAAAACTTGCAAAATCTTCGTCCGTGTTCAAATCCCATCTCTCGCCAATTATTCGTCAACAATTTGGGATGGCTGTAGTGATGCTAACTTGAAAAGGCTGATGTAATTGTATCGAATAACCTCTAAGCTTTTAATAACGGGTAATTCACTATCTACAAATGACAAAATGAAAGAACTTAATATCTTGCTTTTTCATAAGCATTGACAATCTAACAAATGTGTCTTAATGGAAAAAAACCAGTGTGATGTGCCTGACTATTTGATAAACTTATACCAACATTCAAATCTTTGTGTGTATAATTTTATATCACAACCTAAGATTGATTTTTTTTACATAGCCTATCTTACTCGAGGACTGCTATTCAATTCAAAATTTCAATTCAATTCAATTATATCATTTAACGAGGGTATACACCTGGGCCCGTATTCACAACGGCGATTTATCGGCGATTTATTTTAACTCCGATTTATATCTAAACTCAGACGATTCCAACTGCCTGTTCCGCTCTCCCTTGGCTGGAAACCAGTATATATAGCAAAGCGCAACCTAGGATCCTCTGACGAGCGTACCTTATCTAACCGATCAAGATAACGCGGGGCTAGGGGATAAATCGAGTGTTAAAAAGATAAATCGCCGTTGTGAATACGGGCCCTGTACAATAAATGTCCATCTTCCTAATTATCTTAAATTACATTTTTTTAATCTTATAATAATTTTTAATTGAATCTACACATTTTTCTTGTAGAGTCATCCTAGGAAATTTCTCATTTTATTGTAAAGTTCCTTTGCAAATATTTTCAATGTGGCATTTCGTTACCATGAATTTATCGTGACTAATATTACTGGGTAAATTTTAGGTGGGATAGAGAGTGGGTGGGTGGATGGGGTCGGAGGAGTGGGATTGTTTGTTTGATACTTGTTTTAACAAGAGCTGAATTTAAGACAGACGGCTATGCCTAATTCATGAATTTCCATTGGAAAATAAAGGTCTGTCAACGAATAAAGAAATCAATCAATGAATAAATGAATCAATCAATGAATCAATCAATGAATTAACCAACCAACCAACCAGCCGACCAACCCGACAAACCCAACCCCACCCAACCCCGACAAACCCAACCCCGACAAACCCAACCCAACCCAACCCCCACCCAACCCAACCCAACCCAACCCCATCCATCCATCCATCCATCCATCTTTCCACCAAATCAATCATAATCGAATCGAATCAAATATATTAAATTAAATAAACCAAATGAAATCAATCAAATGAAACCAATCAAATCAATCAAACCAATCAATTCAATCAAATAAATCCATATTTCAAATCCATCAATCAAATCAATCAAATCAATCAATGAAATCAAAAGATGCTTTACTCTTGGGCACCGTCCTGTAGAGGACTCACTCATCATAGAGGTACTTGTAGCTCTGTTGTTCATGGGGTCTCACCTGTCTTCTGTGCTCGGTCTCTCTCTCTCTCTCTTTCTCTCTCTCTCTCTCTCTCTCTGTCTCTCTCTCTCTCTCTGTGGCTCTCTCTCTCTCTGTCTCTCTCTGTCTCTCTTTCTCTCTCTCTCTCTCGCTCTCTCTTTCTCTCTCTCTCGTGAAGTGCGAACACTGAAATGGAATTTAGTGATGAAGCTGGCTAATTAAAGGACTGATTAGAGTTTAGCGCTTGACTGTTGTTTCCCATGTGCACCTGTTATTTATTTCCTCTCTCTCTCTCTGTGCAGGTGTCAGGGCCGTGTGTCCTAACGGCTTTTTCAGACACGAAAAATCCTGCTATCTCGTCCCGCTTCAAGTGGCATCCTGGGCCGAGGCCAAGGTGATGAAGCGCAGTTTTGTCTTGTCGTCAGATCCTGGTGTCAGTGATGACATTTTGATAATGTTTCGGATGTAGCTGTAGGATTAAGCCACCATGATAAAGTCTACTTGTTGTCGCTTGAATGCACCATGAGAATGTCAATTTGTAGTTGTATGATGAATACACCATGATAATGTCAATTTGTAGTTGTATGATGAATCCACCATGATAATGTTTACTTGTAGTTGTAACTTGAAGTCACCACTATAAAGTTCACTTGTAGTTGTTGCTTAAATCCACCATGATCATGTCTACTTGTAGGTGTCACTTGATTCCGCCTTTGATGATGTCTACTTGTAGCTTAAATCCACCATGACAGTGTTTACTTGTATATGTAACTTGAAGTCATCACTATGAAGTTTACTTGAAGTTTTTGCTTAAATCCACCATGATAATGTCTACTTGTAGGTGTCACTTGATTCCGCCTTTGATAATGTCTACTTGTAGCGTGAATCCTCCATGAAAGTGTTTACTTGTATTTGAAGTCATCACTATGAAGTTTACTGTAGTTGTGGCATACATCCACCATGATAATCTATGTACTTGATGTTGTAGCTTAATTCAATCATAATGATGTGGCTTGAAGCCACCATGATAATGTCTACATAAAGTTGAAGCTTGAAGCCACCATAATAATGTCTACATAAAGTTGAAGCTTGAAGCCACCATGATAATGTCTACATAAAGTTGAAGCTTGAATCCACCATGATAATGTCTACATAAAGTTGAAGCTTCAAGCCACTGTGATAATGTCTACATGTCGTTCTTGCTTGAATCCCGCATGATAAAGTCTATTAATAGGTGTAGCTTGCAACTATCATGATGCTGTCTACTTGTAGCTTGAATCCATCATGATAAAGTCTGCTTGTAGTTGTAGCTTGAATCCACCATGATAAAGTCTGCTTGTAATTGTAGCTTGAATCCGCCATGATAAAGTCTGCTCGTAGTTGTAGCTTGAATCCACCATGATAGTCTGCTTGTAGTTGTAGCTTGAATACACCATGATAGTCTGCTTGTAGTTGTAGCTTGAATACACAATGATAGTCTGCTTGTAGTTGTAGCTTGAATCCACCATGATAAAGTCTGCTTGTAGTTGTAGCTTGAATCCACCATGATAAAGTCTACTTGTAGTTGTAGCTTGAATCCACCATGATAAAGTCTGCTTGTAGTTGTAGCTTGAATCCATCATGATAAAGTCTACTTGTAGTTGTAGCTTGAATCCACCATGATAAAGTCTGCTTGTAGTTGTAGCTTGAATCCACCATGATAGTCTGCTTGTAGTTGTAGCTTGAATCCATAATGATAATGTCTACTTGTAATTGTAGCTTGAAGCCACTGTGTTAATATGTACATGAAGTTGTACATTTAAACATGATGATAAATGTGATTTATGATTGTAACTACGATAATTACTTGTAGGTGTAACATGAAGACACAAACATATTTGATAGATGTTACCTAGTGATAGCTTGAGTCCAAAGTGACAATGACTACACATATCTTGTAGTCGTGGTTTGAATCCAATGTCTCCAGATGTAGTCGTGGCTTGAATTCAAGGTGACACTGTCTACGTATGTCTTGTAGTCGTGGCTTGAATCAAAAGTGACACTGTGTACAGATGTCTTGCAGTAGTGGCTTGAATCCAAGTGACATTCTGTACAGATGTCTTGTAGTCGTGGCTTGAATCTGAGGTGACAATGTCTACAGATGTCTTGTAGTCGTGGCTTGAATCAAAAGTGACACTGTGTACAGATGTCTTGCAGTAGTGGCTTGAATCCAAGTGACACTGTGTACAGATGAGATGACGAACTGCCAGTGTAACCTGGCGCCCTGCTCTCTGCCCAGACCTACTGCAGGGCGGTGGGAGCGGACCTCGCAGTGCTGGAGTCTCCTGAGGAGCAGCTCGTGCTCAGCAACTACCTGCAGACTCATGCAGGTAGGGGGCGATGTGGCCAAACCGGTAGGGAGGATGTGCTAAGATGGTTGACCTGGGATTCAGTGTGGAGTGCTAAGATGGGTTGCGATGTGGAGTGCTAAGATGGGTAGGATGGCGTGTGGAGTGCTAAGATGGGTTGGGGTGTGGAGTGCTAAGATGGGTTTGAGTGTGGAGTGCTAAGATGGGTTGGGGTGTGGAGTGGTAAGATGGGTTTGGGTGTGGAGTGCTAAGATGGGTTGGGGTGTGGAGTGCTAAGATGGGTTTGGGTGTGGAGTGCTGAGATGGGTTTGAGTATGGAGTGCTAAGATGGGTTTGGGTGTGGAGTGCTAAGATGGGTTTGGGTGTGGAGTGCTAAGATGGGTTTGGGTGTGGAGTGGTAAGATGGGTTGGAGTGTGGATAGCTAAGATGGGTTGGAGTGTGGAGTGCTAAGATAGGTTTAGGTGTGGAGTGCTAAGATGGGTTGGGGTGTGGATAGCTAAGATGGGTTTGGGTGTGGAGTGCTGAGATGGGTTTGGGTGTGGAGTGGTAAGATGGGTTGGGGTGTGGATAGCTAAGATGGGTTGGAGTGTGGAGTGCTAAGATAGGTTTAGGTGTGGAGTGCTAAGATGGGTTGGGGTGTGGAGTGCTGAGATGGGTTGGGGTGTGGAGTGGTAAGGAGACTGACCTGGGTTGGGATGTGGATTGGTAAGATGATTGATCTAGGTTGGAGTGTGGAGTGATAAGTAACACGGTTGTCACCGATGAGACGGAAAAGAAGAAAGACACCCGTTGTGCTGAGATTTTTTAAATAGGAAATTAATTGTTTCAAAGCAAGGACGGTTGTATATCTACACACGATACCGACAGCCACAGCCCTTTCACATGCAGTCAACATCACGGTAGGAACAGACACCATTACAATTATAATGGAGGCATACAAAACTATCATTCCAAAGAGAGGAATCCTGCCCTTGCAGTAAATGCTATGAGCTTGTAAGAGACAGATAAGTTGCTTAAACACTGTTGAATGTCATAAGTTTGAACGAGACGGACACATTCTGTAAACACAATGATGAGTGGTATGTTTTGTGCGAGACACACAAGTTGTGTACACAGTATTGTATACCATGTGTTCTTACAAGACACACAAGCTGTGTAAACGCACTGATGAATACCATGACTTTATATGAGACAGACAAGTTGTGTAGACACCTATATAGCTCTATGTGCTGTATACTTTTTGTCAGACAGAAAGGCTGCTACAGGCAGACAAGTTGTGTAGGCACCTATATAGCTCTATGTGCTGTAGACTTTTTATCAGACAGAAAGGCTGCTACAGACAGACAAGTTGTGTAGACACCTATATAGCCCTATGTGCTGTAGACTTTTTATCAGACAGAAAGGCTGCTACAGACAGACAAGTTGTGTAGACACCTATGTAGCTGTATGTGCTGTAGACTTTTTGTCAGCTGCTACAGGCAGACAAGTTGTGTAGACACCTATATTGCTGTATGTGCTGTAGACTTTTTATCAGACAGAAAGGCTGCTACAGACAGACAAGTTGTGTAGACACCTATGTAGCTCTATGTGCTGTAGACGTTTTGTAGGACAGAACGGCTGCTACAAGCAGACAAGTTGTGTAGACACCTATATAGCTCTATGTGCTGTAGACTTTTTGTAGGACAGAACGGCTGCTACAAGCAGACAAGTTGTGTAGACACCTATATAGCTCTATGTGCTGTAGACGTTTTGTAGGACAGAACGGCTGCTACAAGCAGACAAGTTGTGTAGACACCTACAGAGCTCTATGTGCTGTAGACTTTTTGTCAGACAGAAAGGCTGATACAGACAGACAAGTTGTGTAGACGCCTATATCGCTCTATGTGCTGTATACTTTTTGTCAGACAGAAAGGCTGCTACAGACAGACAAGTTGTGTAGACGCCTATATCGCTCTATGTGCTGTAGACTTTTTGTCAGACAGAAAGGCTGCTACAGACAGACAAGTTGTGTAGACGCCTATATCGCTCTATGTGCTGTAGACTTTTTATCAGACAGAAAGGCTGATACAGACAGACACGTTGTGTAGACACCTATATAGCTCTATGTGCTGTATACTTTTTGTCAGACAGAAAGGCTGCTACAAGCAGACAAGTTGTGTAGACACCTATATTGCTCTATGTGCTGTAGACTTTTTTTCAGACAGAAAGGCTGCTACAGACAGACAAGTTGTGTAGACCCCTATGTAGCTCTATGTGCTGTAGACTTTTTATCAGACAGAAAGGCTGATACAGACAGACACGTTGTGTAGACACCTATATAGCTCTATGTGCTGTAGACTTTTTGTCAGACAGAAAGGCTGCTACAGACAGATACACCCTGCAGCCAAGGTACTGACGGCTGTGCACTTCAGCCTCCTTCCCGACCACCCGGTTCTGGCTGGACGGACAGGATTACGTGGAGGAGGGTCAATGGCAGTGGGCGCGAACTGGCCGTGCCGTCTCTGGCCAGTGGCACTTGGGGGAGCCCGACAACCTTAACGGCCAGCACTGCCTGGACTTCACGAGCCTGGGCAGTCACAACTTCCTGCTGGACGACGACCTCTGCGAGATCCGCAGCAACTTCGTGTGCGAAATGATGTAAGCGGCCATTTTGCTTTCCTTCGTCCACTACAGTCATGACTATATATCTGTCCGTCTGTGTGTCTGCGTGTCTGTCTGTCGTTCTGTCTGTTTGTGTGTGCATGTGTGTGTCTATGTGTCTGTCTGTGTGTCTGTCTGTGTGTCTGTCTGTGTGCCTGTCTCTCTGTGTGTGTGTGTGTGTATATATGTGTGTGTGTGTGTATGTCTGTGTGTCTGTCTGTGTTTTGTTGGTGTATGTGTTTAGCCTGTATTAAGTGTTTTGTTGTTGTATGTGTGCACCTTGTATTGAGCGTTTTGTTGTTGTGTGTGTTCAGTCTATATTGAGTGTTTTGTTATTAGATGTGTGCAATCTGTATTGAGTGTTTCGTTGGTGTATGTGTGCAGCCTTTATTGAGTGTTTTGTTGGTGTATGTGTGCAACCTTTATTGAGTGTTTTGTTGGTGTATGTGTGCAGCCTGTATTGAGTGTTTTGTTGGTGTATGTGTGCAGCCTGTATTGAGTGTTTTGTTGTTGTATGTGTGCAGTCTGTATTGAGTGTTTTGTTGGTGTATGTGTTCAGTCTGTATTGAGTGTTTTGTTGGTGTATGTGTGCAGTCTGTATTGAGTGTTTCCAAGGTATATGTGTGGCGCTTGTAATGAGTGTTTAATTGGTGTGTGTAAACTGTCTTGTATTTGTCGATTGTTTCAGGACAGAGGACGAGCCCATCATTGTGGGATAATCATTGCAACGGCTTGCCTCGCTCTGGAGAAGATGTGGCAAGACCAATGTTGTCGCTTGTTTACTTGCTCTGAAATACATACCTGAAGCACAACAGTGTCGACCAACCCTTACAGTCCTACCTAAAGTACACCAGTGTCTACCAATGCTGGCAGTCCTCCCTAAAGTACACCAGTGTCTACCGATGCTGGCAGTCCTACCTAAAGTACACCAGCGTCTACCAATGCTGGCAGTCCTACCTAAAGCACAACAGTGTCTACCAGTCCTGGCAGTCCTACCTAAAGTACACCAGTGTCTACCAGCCTGGCAGTCCTACCTAAAGTACACCAGTGTCTACCAATGCTGGCAGTCCTACCTAAAGTACACCAGCGTCTACCAGTCCTGGCAGTCCTACCTAAAGTACACCAGTGTCTACTGTTGCACTCTATCTTGTTGTACGGGGGTTCTCCTAGCTTGCACTGGGAAGTCGAAGTTACAAACGCTGGTGGTCGTTTTCGATAAACTTTATTCACTCACTGGTCGATACACAGCGGTGACAAAAAATAGTATCGTCGTACTTGCTTCACTCTACGTGCAGTGCCGCAGAGGTCTCACTCCTTACAAAGTTAAGCTCTCAGCTTAACTCTGTCGCATCTGCTGCTCGTGTCTCCCTGTCTGTCGCTTTGTCGCGCCTTATATACCTAACCTCAGGTTCCAGAGTTATTGCGAATGAAGCTGCTCGAATAGTCTCGCGCTCGACCTGGAAACCAACTGACGTCACGTGACACAACAGGACAAATTTAGCCTTACTCGACCACATGCCAGGGCAATGACCTGACCGATATAAAAAACCCGACTGCGCTACGATCTCCTCGTACGATCTAGAACCTTCACAACACTACCAATGCTGGCAGTCCTACCTAAAGTACACCAGTGTTTACTGTTGCACTCTGCTCTAGTTGTACGGGGGTTTTCCTAGCTTGCGCTGGGAAATCGAAGTTACAAACGCTGGTGGTCGGTTTCGATAAACTTTATTCACGCACTGATCGCTACACAGTGGTGAATTTTAGCAAACAGTAATCGTAGTACTTGTAGCAGCTTCACTCTGCGCGCAGTACCGCAGAGGACTCACTCCTTACACAAAGTTAAGCTCTCGCCTTAACTCTGTCGCAACTGCTGCTCGTCTGACTTGTGTCTCAGCAGTCTCTCTCTCGCTTTGTCGCGCCTTTTATACCTAACCTCAGGTTCCAGATCACAACACTACCAATGCTGGCAGTCCTACCTAAAGTACATCAGTGTCTTCCAATGCTGGCAGTCCTACCTAGAGTACACCAGTGTCTACCAATGCTGGCAGTCCTACCTAAAAACACCAATGTCTACCAATGTTGGCAGTCCTACCTAATGCACACCAGTATCTACCAATGCTGCAGTCCTACCTCAAAACACCAGTGTCTACCAATACTGGCAGTCCTACCTAAAGTACACCAGTGTCTACCAATGCTGGCAGTCCTACCTAAAGTACACCAGTGTCTACCAGTGCTGGCAGTCCTACCTAAAGTACACCAGTGTCTACCAGTCCTGGCAGTCCTACCTAAAGTACACCAGTGTCTACCAATGCTGGCAGTCCTACCTAAAGTACACCAGTGTCTACCAATGCTGGCAGTCCTACCTAAAGTACACCAGTGTCTACCAATGCTGGCAGTCCTACCTAAAGTACACCAGTGTCTACCAGTCCTGGCAGTCCTACCTAAAGTACACCAGTGTTTACCAGTCCTGGCAGTCCTACCTAAAGTACACCAGTGTTTACCAGTCCTGGCAGTCTTACCTAAAGTACACCAGTGTCTACCAGTCCTGGCAGTCCTACCTAAAGTACACCAGTGTCTACCAGTCCTGGCAGTCCTACCTAAAGTACACCAGTGTTTACCAGTCCTGGCAGTCCTACCTAAAGTACACCAGTGTCTACCAGACCTGGCAGTCCTACCTAAAGTAAACCAGTGTCTACCAGTCCTGGCAGTCCTACCTAAAAAACAAAAATGTCTACCAATGCTGGCAGTCCTACCTAAAGTACACCAGTGTCTACCAGTCCTGGCAGTCCTACCTAAAGTACACCAGTGTCTACCAATGCTGGCAGTCCTACCTAAAGTACACCAGTGTCTACCAGTCCTGGCAGTCCTACCTAAAGTACACCAGTGTCTACCAGTCCTGGCAGTCCTACCTAAAGTACACCAGTGTCTACCAGTCCTGGCAGTCCTACCTAAAGTACACCAGTGTCTACCAGTCCTGGCAGTCCTACCTAAAGTAAACCAGTGTCTACCAGTCCTGGCAGTCCTACCTAAAGTACACCAGTGTTTACCAATGCTGGCAGTCCTACCTAAAGTACACCAGTGTTTACCAATTCTGGCAGTCCTACCTAAAGTACACCAGTGTCTACCAGTCCTGGCAGTCCTACCTAAAGTACACCAGTGTCTACCAATGCTGGCAGTCCTACCTAAAGTAAACCAGTGTCTACCAGTCCTGGCAGTCCTACCTAAAGTACAAAAATGTCTACCAATGCTGGCAGTCCTACCTAAAGTACACCAGTGTCTACCAGTCCTGGCAGTCCTACCTAAAGTACACCAGTGTCTACCAATGCTGGCAGTCCTACCTAAAGTACACCAGTGTCTACCAGTCCTGGCAGTCCTACCTAAAGTACACCAGTGTCTACCAATGCCGGCAGTCCTACCTAAAGTACACCAGTCTCTACCAATGCTGGCAGTCCTACCTAAAGCACACCAGTCTCTACCAATGCTGGCAGTCCTACCTAAAACCACCAGTGTCTACCAATGCTGGCAGTCCTACCTAAAAACACCAGTGTCTACCAATGCTGGGAGTCATACCTAAAAACACCAGTGTCTACCAATGCTGGCAGGCCTACCTAAAGTACACCAGTGTCTACCAATGCTGGCAGTCCTACCTAAAAACACCAGTGTTTACCAGTTCTGGCAGTTCTACCTAAAACACCAGTGTCTACCAATTCTGGCAGTCCTACCTAGAGTACACCAGTGTCCACCAATGCTGGCAGTCCTACCTAAAGTACACCAGTGTCTACCAATGCTGGCATTCCTACCTAAAGCACACCAATATCTACCAATGCTGGCAGTCCTACGTAAAGTACACCAGTGTCTACCAGTGCTGGCAGTCCTACCTAAAGTACACCAGTGTCTACCAATGCTGGCAGTCCTACCTAAAGTACACCAGTGTCTACCAGTCCTGGCAGTCCTACCTAAAGTACACCAGTGTCTACCAATGCTGGCAGTCCTACCTAAAGTACACCAGTGTCTACCAGTGCTGGCAGTCCTACCTAAAGTACTTCAGTGTCTACCAGTCCTGGCAGTCCTACCTAAAGTTCACCAGTGCCTACCAATGCTGGCAGTCCTACCTAAAACACCAGTGTTTACCAGTTCTGGCAGTTCTACCTAAAAACACCAGTGTCTACCAATTCTGGCAGTCCTACCTAGAGTACACCAGTGTCCACCAATGCTGGCAGTCCTACCTAAAAACACCAGTGTCTACCAATGCTGGCAGTGCTACCTAAAGTACACCAGTGTCTACCAATGCCGGCAGTCCTACCTAAAGTACAATAGTGTCTACCAATGCTGGCAGTCTTACCTAAAGTACACCAGTGTCTACCAGTCCTGGCAGTCCTACCTAAAGTACACCAGTGTTTACCAATGCTGGCAGACCTACCTAAAGTACAACAGTGTCTACCAATGCTGGCAGTCCTACCTAAAGTACAACAGTGTCTACCAATGCTGGCAGTCCTACCTAAAGTACACCAGTGTCTACCAATGCTGGCAGTCCTACCTAAAGTACACCAGTGTCTACCAATGCTGGCAGTCCTACCTAAAGTACACCAGTGTCTACCAATGCTGGCAGTCCTACCTAAAGTACAATAGTGGCTACCAATGCTGGCAGTTCTACCTAAAGTACACCAGTGTCTACCAATGCTGGCAGTCCTACCTAAAGTACACCAGTGTCTACCAATGCTGGCAGTCCTACCTAAAACCACCAGTGTCTACCAATGCTGGCAGTCCTACCTAAAACCACCAGTGTCTACCAATGCTGGCAGTCCTACCTAAAGTACACCAGTGTCAACCAAATCTGGCAGTCCTCCCTAAATTACACCAGTGTCTACCAATGCTGGCAGTCCTACCTAAATTACACCGGTGTCTACCAATGCTGGCAGTCCTACCTAAAGTTCACCAGTGTCTACCAATGCTGGCAGTCCTACCTAAAGCACACCAGTGTCTACTAATGCTGGCAGTCCTACCCAACGTACACCAGTGTCTACCAATGCTGGCAGTCCTACCTAAAGTACAGCAGTGTCAACCAATGCTGGCAGTCCTCCCTAAATTACACCAGTGTCTACCAATGCTGGCAGTCCTACCTAAAGTACACCAGTGTCTACCAATGCTAGCAGTCCTACCTAAAGTACACCAGTGTCTACCAATGCTGGCAGTCCTACCTAAAAAGACCAGTGTCAACCAGTCCTGGCAGTCCTACCTAAAGTACACCAGTGTCTACCAATGCTGGCAGTCCTACCTAAAACCACCAGTGTCTACCAATGCTGGCAGTCCTACCTAAAACCACCAGTGTCTACCAATGCTGGCAGTCCTACCTAAAGCACACCAGTGTCTACCAATGCTGGCAGTCCTACCTAAAGCACAGCAGTGTGCCATTCTCACGGTTCCATTCCTTTCTGGTTGTAAGTGTCTATTGCGCCGTGGAGAAGAGAAAGCCTCGTCAGCAGTGTGGCCCAAATGCCAGAACCCAACTCTGTCTACAGGGGCATTTGCCTGGGTACAGATTCTACAGCACACGCAGCAACTGCCAATACAAATAGTCAGCCTGTAGTATGCAGCCACTGACACAAATGGAAACTTCAGTACACGTCTAGGGACAAGTTCCACGCTTTTTTCAGCTGGAGACGGCAATGAACTCGATGGACATAGACCAGGAGAAGTAGACCCGACTGGAAGGAGAGAGCGTGGGAGCTGTATATCCAGACAGGAACGAGTTGCTGTGTACATAGCAGGACAGAACGTAAGTCATTGGTACTTACCTGCAGAGGGGCTCCACGCTGGACAAACTCAGAGAAATAAAACTGTACACCATATCAATGCACGGACGAAATGATGAATGATATCCAGACTGAAGTAAACTGACAGTTAAATATATCTAGAAAGGAAACAATGGGGATAGGTGTGAACACAGATATACAATGTTAATTGCAAATTCAGAGATTAAATTAGAGGTAGAAATAAAGGCAGGGATGAAATGGTTCATACGTATCCAGTCAGAGCAAAAATCATAAACCCACGTCAAGACGGATGCGAAATTCCACGGATACTCAGAGACACTCAGACTGTCTGATCGGGATACGTTGCAGGGTCAGCACGGGGGAGTAGGGGGTGGGGGTGGGGTGGGGGCACTGATAACACGTGCACCTCCCGGGGAAATTGGATGGGGGTGGGTGGGACTTAAAGGTAAAAGGTAAAGGTAAAGGTGTGATTTTATATAGCGACTTTCCACCATTGATCGGTGCTCAAACCGCTTTACACTTTACCTCCTGATCACTAGGCATCTTGATCAATCCTCACTGGTACCTCACAACAAACATAGTGACAGACATTGAAGACGCACACAGTCAGGTACCAGCACCAACTCCGCTCCCTGGGGAGTATTTCAACCCGATGCTGACGTTTGGCCGCATACAAGGGTTAATCGTACTTCATTTTGCCAACACTGCCCTCACAGGTACCCGGTCTTCCTCCTGGGTGGGGAGAAGCAATGCGAGTTAAGCATCTTGCTCAAGGATGCAACTCTGGGAACCGCGCAGCTTCGAACGCCGTACCTACTGGCCTCAAGCGACTGTAGGTCCAGCGCGCTAACCACTCGGCCACAGAGCCCCACGGGTGGGACTTATATTCTAAGTAGTTTTGAGAAAATACTGATGAACTATGGAACTTGCATTAAAGACACAGTTGCAGCAGAGGGTGTAAATCAGTAACAGGTTATGACACAAGTGTGCTTGTGATTCTGTGTGCAGACTTGCATGACTGCTCTGTTCAAAAGTGTTCTGTCAGAGACTGTGTCATTGACTGTCTTTCATCATCAGTTATTCCAGTGTGACATTATTCAAGGATCTAGATAACACAGTGACACTCATCACTGGGACCACTCTCGGACTATTTTTGTTGACATTTGCCCTCCACTGCAACAATCCAAAAGGTTGAGATATTGTTCAAAACTGGATGAAACGAAGTTTTGCCATTTATCTTGTCATGCAAAGGTAAAATATTATAATAATAATTAAGTCAGTTCTTGCAGAATATGTTGGTACTTTCTCATTGAGAGACTCATCAATTAGTTCTTATTGATTTCTTTGAAGAAAAGACCACCATGAGCTGTGACTTTTTGAAAAAAGAAGCCATCAGTTTACTGTTTCAAATCCTGATGTAGCCCTGTTTACACGTTTTGTCTCATTTTAAGCGCAAGGGGTTGAGTACACACACATACATAGAGATACGGCAGAGAAGAGAGCGAGTAAACACACGCTGCACCTCTCTGACAACGGCCTAGTGCGGTCCCGCCCTGGAGGAGACAGACGCGAGTCCGGGAATGACAGGTGGAACGCGTTGCCCGCACAGCTGCGCGGAAGAAGCAGGACAACAGTCAGTGTGTGCCGTCCGGCCCTGCCAGCAAGGTGCCGTGTTACACCAGCAAGATGCCGTGTCATACCAGCAAGATGATGTGTTTTTAACAGCAAAGTGCCGTGTTTCTAACAGCAAGATGATGTGTTTTTAACAGCAAAGTGCCGTGTTTCTAACAGCACACCATCCAGCTGACACCTTGGGCATCGATGCTGTGAGAGGAGTGTGACAGGACTGTGACAGGAGTGTGAACACTGTAATGATGCCCTCTGTCGCACGGTTCTACTTCTCCTGTTGAAGGCTCAAAACCGTAAATTTATGGTTAAAAAACAATTCTTCATATGAAAATACAAAAACCGTATTAAAAAAAAACACGGACACAAACACACACACACACACACACACACACACACACACACACACACACACACACACACACACACAACACATACACACACACACACACACACTGGAACACAGACAGACAGACACAGACAGACAGAGACAGACAGACACACAGACTGACACACGGACTGGCAGATAGACACACACTGAAACAGACACGCAGACGTACAGACAGACACACAGACTGACACACAGGGAGAAGTGCATTTCTGATCTTAATGATAAGAACGTTTATCTTCCTCGACAGAGGAGTGCACTGTCATAAGCCACCAGAATGAACAATTTTAATGATACGACACATAACAAAATCGGACAAATCAAAAGATAATCAGGCCAAACTAGAGCAACCCTCGTCAGGCAAAACCAAGCAAGCACAAGCAAAGCAAACCGAATCGAACCGAACCGAACAGAACCCAACCCAACCCAACCCCTACCCCAACCCCAACCCCACCCTACCCCACCCTACGCTACCCTACCCTACCCTACCCTACCCTACCCTACCCTACCCTACCCTACCCTACCCTACCCTACCCTACTCTACCCTACCCTACCCTACCCTACCCTACCCTACCCTACCCTACCCTACCCTACCCTACCCTAACCTACCCTACCCTACCCTACCCTACCCTACGCTACCCTACCCTACCCTACCCTTCAACCAAAACACATCGACAGATCACCAAGTCGAACCTCCTTAGGGTTCGGGTTAAGAACAGATCCACCGTCTCCCTGCGCGATTCGTAAGAGGCGAATAACTAGGGACACCGTGACTTGATTTGCGTTTACTTTGAAATGGTCTAGTGATTTTTGTGCCTATGGCCTCACATAGCCTACAAAGGCTGATAGGCTGCAAAACGGTATCTATCCATCCATCACCAAGTCGAGTCACTTTGATGAAGCAATCCGAATCAAATTATAGTAAACAAACTCGACTGTATTGAATAAAATAAAATCAACTTAAACTAAGTCAACCATATCAAGCCAAGACAAACCAAACCAAGTCACCTCGACCAGTTAAAACCAATATGAATAAACTCGGACCAAGTCAACCGAATTCAACCAAACCAAGGCAAATGAAACCAAGCCAGTTGAGTCAAACCAAGCCAATTCAATGTGAACTAATTAAACCAAGTAATCTTAATTAGATCAAACCAATCAAGTCAAGTTAAGTAGATCAAAGTGGTCCAAGTCAAGTTAATGAGATCAAAGCGATCCAAGTCACGTTAATGAGATCAAACTAATCCAAGTCAAGTTAATGAGATCAAACCAGGCAAGTCAGGTTAATAAGATAAAACCAATATAAGTCAAGTTAATGAGATCAACCCAATTCAAGTCAGGTAAATGAGATCAAACTAATATAAGTCAAGTTAACGAGATAAAATCAATCCAAGTCAAGTTAATGAGATCAAACTAAGCCAAGTCAAGTTAATGAGGTAAAACTAATCCAAGTCAAGTTAATGAGGTAAAACGAATCCAAGTCTAGTTAATGAGGTAAAACTAATCCAAGTCAAGTTAATGAGATAAACCAATCCAAGTCAAGTTAATGAGATCAAAGCGAGCCAAGTCAAGTTAATGGGATCAAAGCGATCCAAGTCAAGTTAATGAGATCAAAGCGATCCAAGTCAAGTTAATGAGATAAAGTCTATCCAAGTCAAGTTAATGAGATCAAACCATTCCAAGTCTAGTTAATGATAATTAACAATTCAAAGTCAAATTAATGAGATCAAAGCGATCCAAGTCAAGTCAATGAGATCAAAGCGATCCAAGTCAAGTTAATGAGATCAAACTAATCCAAGTCAAGTTAACGAGATCAAACCATTCCAAGTCAAATTAATGAGATCAAAGCGATCCAAGTCCAGCTGATGGAGGCAGGCCTGGTCAGGGCAAACCAGTCGCCGTTTTGCAGGAAGCTGCGAAGTCCAAGCAAGGAGCGCCATCAGCCGTGAGGCAGAGGCAGGCCTGGGCAGTGCCCACGGCTCGTCCCTGGAGGCGGTCCCAGCCTCACCACGAGCTCTTCCATGGCGGCGTGAGACAGACAGCAGGGGAGGCGCGCAGAGGGAGGCTGACAGCAGGGGAGGCGGGCAGAGGGAGGCTGACAGCAGGGAATGCGGGCAGAGGGAGGCTGACAGCAGGGGGAGGCTGACAGCAGAGGGAGGCTGACAGCAGGGAAGGCGGGCAGAGGGAGGCTGACAGCAGGGAAGGCGGGCAGAGGGAGGCTGACAGCAGGGGGAGGCTGACAGCAGAGGGAGGCTGACAGCAGGGGGAGGCTGACAGCAGGGAAGGCGGGCAGAGGGAGGCTGACAGCAGAGGGAGGCTGACAGCAGGGAAGGCGGGCAGAGGGAGGCTGACAGCAGAGGGAGGCTGACAGCAGGGAAGGCGGGCAGAGGGAGGCTGACAGCCGAGGGAGGCTGACAGCAGGGGAGGCGGGCAGAGGGAGGCTGACAGCGTGCTCTCCGCCCGTACAATTAGGGCTCGGCGCCAGCGGAGACCTGAGTGGCTGTCAGTGTGTGCTGCGGTGCGGAGTACACCTAGACAGGATGGAGCGCTGCCTGGCGCCATTGCTCACACTGGCTCTGCTCGGGCCGCTATCGCAGCTGACGTGAGCCTTCTACATGGCCCAGGGCGGCAGCCTCGGCCAGCTAGGGCGTGTAGAGGTGGGCGCCCTCGCGTCCCACCCACACAGTGCAGTCGCCTACGTAACCAGCCCGTAAGTATCCTATGTTTGATGACGTCACTACAGCCTTTAAATATCCTATGTTTGATGACGTCATTACACCCTTTAAGTGTCCTATGTTTGATGACGTAAATACAGCCTTTAAGTGCCCTGTGTCTGATGACGTCCTTTCAGCCTGTTAATGTCCTATGTTTGATGACATCATTACAGCCTATAAGCGTCCTGTGTTTGATGACGTCATTACAACCTATAAGCGTCCTGCGTTTGCTGACGTCATTACAGCCTATAAGCGTCCTGTGTTCGATGACGTCTTTACAGCCTGTAGTTGTCCTGTTTTTGTTGACGCCTTTACAGTCTGTAAGTGTCCTATGCTTGACGAGAAAAAAGTCATGCTGTTTATGGTTCTGTCTCCTCGTCAATGAATGTAAATATAAGTGTCTTAATTTTGACCGTAAGTGTCCCTTTGCTTGGTGAAGCAATCACTACTCTGTTTTCGACTAATAATCTCCCTGGTTTTCGGTTGTTGTAGTGTTTTACTTCCATATCAACTTCCAACGTCTTCCACCGCATACTACCCATAGTTCCAATTATCCACGTCACATTGTTTCTAGACATAGATATCCCCTTGTTTCCAGTTGTAGGTGTCCCCTTGTTTGTAGTTGTAGGTGTCCCCCTGTTTGTGGTTGTAAGTGCCCACTTGTTTGTAGTTGTAGGTGTCCTCTTGTTTCCAGTTGTAGGTGTCCCGCTGTTTGTAGTTGTAAGTGTCCCGTTGTTTGTAGTTGTAGGGGTCCCCTTGTTTGTAGTTGTAGGTGTCCCCTTGTTTCCAGTTGTAGGTGTCCCGCTGTTTGTAGTTGTAAGTGTCCCGTTGTTTGTAGTTGTAGGTGTCCTCTTGTTTCCAGTTGTAGGTCCCGCTGTTTGTAGTTGTAAGTGTCCCGTTGTTTGTAGTTGTAAGAGTCCCCTTCTTTGTAGTTGTAAGTGTCCCCTTGTTTGTAGTTGTAGGTGTCCCCTTGTTTGTAGTTGCAGGTGTCCACTTGTTTGTAGTTGTAAGAGTCCCCTTGTTTGTAGTTGTAGGTGTCCCCTTCTTTCCAGTTGTAAGTGTCCACTTGTTTGTAAATGTAAGTGTCCACTTGTTTGTAGTTGTAAGTGTCCCCTTGTTTGTAGTTGTAAGTGTCCCCTTGTTTGTAGTTGTAGGAGTCCCCTTGTTTGTAGTTGTAGGTGTCCCCTTGTTTCCAGTTGTAAGTGTCCACTTGTTTGTAAATGTAAGTGTCCACTTGTTTGTAGTTGTAAGTGTCCCCTTGTTTGTAGTTGTAAGTGTCCCCTTGTTTGTAGTTGCAGGTGTCCCGTTGTTTGCAGTTGCAGGCGTCCCCTTGTTTGTAGTTGTAGGTGTCCCCTTGTTTGTAGTTGTAGGTGTCCCCTTGTTTGTAGTTGTAGGTGTCCCCTTGTTTGTAGTTGTAAGTGTCCCCTTGTTTGTAGTTGTATGTGTCCCCTTGTTTGTAGTTGTAAGTGTCCCCTTGTTTGTAGTTGTAAGAGTCCCGTTGTTTGTAGTTGTAAGTGTCCCGTTGTTTGTAGTTGTAAGTGTCCCCTTGTTTGTAGTTGTAAGTGTCCCGTTGTTTGTAGTTGTAAGTGTCCCCTTGCTTGTAGTTGTAGGTGTCCCCTTGTTTGCAGTTGTAGGTGTCCCCTTGTTTGTAGTTGTAGGTGTCCACTTGTTTGTAGTTGTAGGTGTCCCCTTGTTTGTAGTTGTAGGTGTCCCGTTGTTTGCAGTTGTAGGTGTCCCCTTGTTTGTAGTTGTAAGTGTCCCGTTGTTTGTAGTTGTAAGTGTCCCCTTGTTTGTAGTTGTATGTGTCCCCTTGTTTGTAGTTGTAGGTGTCCCGTTGTTTGCAGTTGTAGGTGTCCCCTTGTTTGTAGTTGTAAGTGTCCCGTTGTTTGTAGTTGTAGGTGTCCCCTTGTTTGTAGTTGTAGGTGTCCCCTTGTTTGTAGTTGTAGGTGTACACTTGTTTGTAGTTGTAGGTGTCACCTTGTTTGTAGTTGTAGGTGTACACTTGTTTGTAGTTGTAGGTGTCCCCGTGTTTGTAGTTGTAGGTGTCCCCTTGCTTGTAGTTGTAGGTGTCGACTTGTTTGTAGTTGTAAGTGTCCCCTTGTTCGTAGTTGTAGGTGTACACTTGTTTGTAGTTGTAGGTGTCACCTTGTTTGTAGTTGTAGGTGTACACTTGTTTGTAGTTGTAAGTGTACACTTGTTTGTAGTTGTAGGTGTACACTTGTTTGTAGTTGTATGTGTCCTCTTGTATGTAGTTGTAAGTGTCCCCTTGTGTGTAGTTGTAAGTGTCCGCTTGTTTTCAGCTGTAAGTGTCCCCTTGTTTGCAGTTGTAAATGTCCCCTTGTTTGTAGTTGTAAGTGTCCCCTTGTTTGTAGTTGTAGATGTCCCGTTGTTTGTAGTTGTAGGTGTCCTCTTGTCTGTAGTTGTAGGTGTACACTTGTTTGTAGTTGTAGGTGTCCCCTTGTTTGTAGTTGTAGGTGTACACTTGTTTGTAGTTGTAGGTGTCCACTTGTTTGTAGTTGTAAGTGTCCAGTTGTTTGTAGTTGTAAGTGTCCCCTTGTTTGTAGTTGCAGATGTCCCCTTGTTTGTAGTTGTAGGTGTCCAGTTGTTGGTAGTTGTAGATCTCCTTGTTTGTAGTTGTAAGTGTCTAGTTGTTTGTAGTTGTAGGTGTCCTCTTGTCTGTAGTTGTAAGTGTCCACTTGTTTGTAGTTGTAAGGGTACACTTGTTTGTAGTTGTAAGTGTCCCGTTGTTTGTAGTTGTAGGTGTTTTTGTGTCTGTAGTTTGTAAGTGTCCACTTGTTTGTAGTTGTAAGTGTCCCGTTGCTTGTAGTTGTAGGTGTACACTTGTTTGTAGTTGTAAATGTCCCCGTGTTTGTAGTAGTAAGTGTCCCGTTGTTTGTAGTTGTAAGTGTCCCGTTGTTTCTAGTTGTAAATGTCCCGTTGTTTGTAGTTGTAAGTGTCCCGTTGTTTGTAGTTGTAAGTGTCCCGTTGTTTGTAGTTGTAAGTGTCCCGTTGTTTGTAGTTGTAAGTGTCCCGTTGTTTGCAGTTGTAAGTGTCCCCTTGTTTCCAGTTGTAGGTGTCCCCTTGTTTGAAGTTGTAAGTGTCCCGTTGTTTGTAGTTGTAGGTGTCCCGTTGTTTGTAGTTGTAAATGTTCCCTTGTTTGTAGTTGTAAATGTCCCTTTGTTTGTAGTTGTAAGTGTCCCGTTGTTTGTAGTTGTAGATGTCCCCTTGTTTCCAGTTGTAGGTGTCCCCTTGTTTGTAGTTGTAAGTGTCCCGTTGTTTGTAGTTGTAAGTGTTCCGTTGTTTGTAGTTGTAAGTGTTCCGTTGTTTTTAGTTGTAGGTGTCCCCTTGTTTTCAGTTGTAGGTGTCCACTTGTTTGTAGTTGTAAGTGTCCCCTTGTTTGTAGTTGTAAGTGTTCCGTTGTTTGTAGTTGTAGGTGTCCCGTTGTTTGTAGTTGTAGGTGTCCCCTTGTTTGTAGTTGTAGGTGTCCCCTTGTTTGTAGTTGTAGGTGTCCCCTTGTTTGTAGTTGTAGGTGTCCCTTTGTTTGTAGGTGTTAGTGTCCGGTTGTTTGAAGTTGTAGATCTCCTTGTTTGTAGTTGTAAGTGTCCCGTTGTTTGTAGTTGTAGGTGTCCTCTTGTCTGTAGTTGTAGGTGTACACTTGTTTGTAATGTAAGTGTCCTCTTGTCTGTAGTTGTAAGTGTCCCCTTGTTTGTAGTTGTAAATGTCCCCTTGTTTGTAGTTGTAAGTGTCCCGTTGTTTGTAGTTGTAAGTGTCCCCGTGTTTGTAGTTGTAAGTGTCCCGTTGTTTGTAGTTGTAGGTGTTTTCTTGTCTGTAGTTTGTAAGTGTCCACTTGTTCGTAGTTGTAAGTGTCCCGTTGTTTGTAGTTGTAGGTGTACACTTGTTTGTAGTTGTAAATGTCCCCGTGTTTGTAGTAGTAAGTGTACCGTTGTTTGTAGTTGTAAGTGTCCCGTTGTTTGTAGTTGTAGGTGTCCCCTTGTTTGTAGTTGTAAGTGTCCCGTTGTTTGTAGTTGTAGGTGTCCCCTTGTTTGTAGTTGTAGGTGTCCACTTGTTTGTAGTTGTAAGTGTCCCGTTGTTTGTAGTTGTAGGTGTCCCGTTGTTTGCAGTTGTAGGTGTCCCCTTGTTTGTAGTTGTAAGTGTCCCGTTGTTTGTAGTTGTAGGTGTCCCCTTGTTTGTAGTTGTAGGTGTCCACTTGTTTGTAGTTGTAAGTGTCCCCTTGTTTGTAGTTGTAGGTGTACACTTGTTTGTAGTTGTAGGTGTCACCTTGTTTGTAGTTGTAGGTGTACACTTGTTTGTAGTTGTAAGTGTCCCCGTGTTTGTAGTTGTAAGTGTCCCGTTGTTTGTAGTTGTAGGTGTTTTCTTGTCTGTAGTTTGTAAGTGTCCACTTGTTCGTAGTTGTAAGTGTCCC
>JAWQFJ010001319.1:67500-95000 GCA_034096865.1 Theodoxus fluviatilis
TTTTACAGTTGCAGTGCATCGTCCTGTCTGGCAACTTGATGGTCTGTCTTTTGGTCTGTTGGATGCGAAGGTTTCTTTCATAGTTGAGATTGTGCATCAATGCCCGTACAACGCTAGCATTTCTAGGGTTCCCCACGACCACTCCCAGTGTCTCACTAGAAGAAAGCTGACGTCCCCTAATTCAACATGAAAGATGAGCATTGTGCTGTCCAAGCTCTCCTACAGTCCCACGTGCCGCAAGGGACGAAAGCCGCATTCCAGTGCCGCGGCTAAGCGGGCTGTGATGCATGCACTGTCATGGAGACACTTATGGCTAAACTGCCGCTTACCTGGGCGTCCATGCAGGAGGCTGTGACGAAGCAACCATTGTCCATGACTCTGCCCGTAAAACAGGTCTGCAACAGAAGGGAGAGAATGACAAGACTACAAAGAGCTCAGCGCAAATCCGTCTTCACCTCGTCGTCTACATCCAGCAGCTTTGTAGTGCAAGTATGTGACGTCTACATCCAGCAGCTTTGTAGGTCAAGTCTGGGACGTCTACTTCCAGCAGCTTTGTAGGTCAAGTCTGAGTCGTCTACATCCAGCAGCTTTGTAGGTCAAGTCTGGGACGTCTACTTCCAGCAGCTTTGTAGGTCAAATCTGGGACGTCTACATCCAGCAGCTTTGTAGGTCAAGTCTGGGACGTCTACATCCAGCAGCTTTGTAGGTCAAGACTGGGACGTCTACATCCAGCAGCTTTGTAGTGCAAGTCTGGGACGTCTACATCCAGCAGCTTTGTAGTGCAAGTATGTGACGTCTACATCCAGAAGCTTTGTAGGTCAAGACTGGGACGTCTACATTCACCAGCTTTGTAGTGCAAGACTGGGACGTCTACATCCAGCAGCTTTGTAGGTCAAGTCTGGGACGTCTACATTCACCAGCTTTGTAGTGCAAGTCTGGGACGTCTACATCCAGCAGCTTTGTAGGTCAAGACTGGGACGTCTACATTCAGCAGTTTTGTAGGTCAAGACTGGGACGTCTACATCCAGCAGCTTTGTAGTGCAAGTCTGGGACGTCTACTTCCAGCAGCTTTGTAGGTCCGGCTCACTCGCTCGCTCTCTGTCTGTCTGTCTGTTTGTCTGGCTCGCTCGCTCTCTCTGTGTCTGGGTCGCTGTCTGTCTGTCTGTCTGGCTCGCTCGCTCGCTCGCTCGCTCGCTGGCTGACTGTCTGTCTGTCTGTCTGGCTCGCTTGCTCGCTCGCTCGCTGTCTGTCTGTCTTTCTGTCTGGCTCGCTCGCTCGCTCTCTGTCTGTCTGTCTGGCTCTCTCTCTCTCTCTCTCTCTCTCTCTCTCTCTCTCTCTCTCTCTTTCTGTCTGTCTGGCTCGCTCGCTCTCTGTCTGTCTGGCTCGCTCGCTCGCTGTCTGTCTGTCTGTCTCGCTCGCTCGCTCGCACTCTGTCTCTCTCGCTCACTCGCTCTCTCTTTGTCTCTCTGTGTCGCTCGCACTCTGTCTCTCTCGCTCACTCGCTCTCTATCTCTCTCGCTCCCTCTGTCTCTCTCGCTCGCTCGTTCTCTGTCTCTCTCGCTCGCTCGCTCACTCTCTGCCTCTGTGTCGCTTGCTCTTTGTCTCTCTGTGTCGCTCGCTCTCTGTCTCTCTGTGTCGCTCGCTCTCTGTCTAGCTCGCTTGCTCGCTCGCTCTATGTCTGTCTGTCTGGCTCGCTCGCTCGCTCTGTCTGGCTCGCTTGCTCGCTGTCTCTCTCTCTGTTTGTCTGGCTCGCTCGCTCGCTCGCTCGCTGTCTGTCTGTCTGTCTGTCTCGCTCGCTCGCTCGCTCTCTGTCTGTCTGTCTGGCTTGCTCGCTCGCTCTCTGTTTGTCTCACTCGCTCGCTCTCTGTCTGTCTCGCTCGTTCGCTCACTCTGTCTCGCTCGCTTGCTCACTCTCTGTCTGTTTCGCTCGCTCGCTCGCTATCTGTCCGTCTCGCTCGCTCGCTCTCTGTCTCTCGCTCGCTCGCTCTGTCTCTCGCTCGCTCGCTCGCTCTCTGTCTCGCTCGCTCTCTCTCTGTCTCTTGCTCGCTCACTCGCTCGCTCTCTGTCTGTCTCGCTCGCTCGTTCGCTCTATCTTTGTCTCTCTGTGTCGCTCGCTCTCTGTCTCTCTCGCTCGCTCGCTCGCTCTCTGTCTCTCTCGCTCACTCGCTCTATGTCTCTCTGTGTCGCTCGCTCTCTGTCTCTCTCTGTGTCGCTCGCTCTCTGTCTCTCTATGTCGCTCGCTCTCTGTCTCTCGGTGTCACTCACTCTCTGTCTCTCAATGTCTCTCGCCGCACAGGGAACCTGTAGATGACTAATTTGTTAATACGATTATGTTAGTATAAAATTGTTCTATAAATTTGTTTCACAGACCGTTGTCATTAAATTACATTGTTTTGTACTCATTGCTTCACTATGATTGTTTCATGTCAATTTCCATGTTGATTTTGTACCCTTTTTCGTTTATGGGCCGCAGGCCTAACGAATAAAGCTTCAAAGTCAAAGTCAAAGTCTATGTCTCTCGCTCTTTGTCTCTCTATGTCGTTCGCTATCTGTTTCTCTGTGTCACTCGCTCTCTGTCTCTCTATGTCTCTCGCTCTCTGTCTCTCTGTGTCGTTCGCTCTTTGTCTCTCTGTGTCGCTCGCTCTCTGTCTCTGTGTGTCACTCGCTCTCTGTCTCTGTGTGGCTCGCTCTCTGTGTCTCTCTCTCTGTGGCTCGCTCTCTGTGTCTCTCTCTCTGTGGCTCGCTCTGTCTCTCTCTCTGTGGCTCGCTCTCTGTCTCTCTCTCTGTGGCTCGCTCTCTGTGTCTCTCTCTCGGTGGCTCGCTCTCTGTGTCTCTCTCTGTGTGTCGTTGTGTCTCTGTGTCTCTGTGTTTCTGAGTCTCTCTGTCTCTGTGTCTCTCTGTCTCTGTGTCTCTCTGTCTCGGTCTCTCTCTGTCTTTGTCTATGTCTCTCTCTGTCTCTGTCTCTGTCTCTCTCTCTGTCTCTCTCTTTCTATGTGTTTCTGTCTCTCTGTCTGTGTTTCTCTGTCTGTCTCTCTGTCTCTCGTCTCTGTCTCTCTCTGTCTCTGTCATGGTCTCTCTGTCTCGGTCTCTCTTTGTCTCTCTGTCTGTCTCTTTGTCTGTCTCTCTGTCTCGGTCTCTCTGTCTGGTCTCTCTGTCTGGTCTGTCTGTCTCTCTGTCTGGTCTCTCTGTCTGGTCTCTCTGTCTGGTCTCTCTGTCTGGTCTCTCTGTCTGGTCTCTCTGTCTGTCTGTCTGGTCTCTCTGTCTGGTCTCTCTGTCTGGTCTCTCTGTCTGGTCTCTCTGTCTGGTCTCTCTGTCTGGTCTCTCTGTCTGTCTCTGTCTGGTCTCTCTGTCTGGTCTCTCTGTCTGGTCTCTGTCTCTCTGTCTGTCTGTCTGTCTGGTCTCTCTGTCTGGTCTGTCTGTCTGGTCTGTCTGTCTGTCTGTCTGTCTGTCTGTCTGGTCTCTCTGTCTGGTCTCTGTCTGTCGGTGGTCTCTCTGTCTGTCTATGTCTGTCTGTCTCTGTCTGTCTGTCTGTCTCTCTCTCTCTCTCTCTGTCTCTCTCTCTCTGTCTCTCTCTCTGTCTGTCTCTGTCTCTCTCTCTGTCTCTGTCTCTCTCTGTCTGTCTCTGTCTGTCTCTGTGTCTGTCTCTGTCTCTCTCTGTCTCTGTCTCTCCCCCCCCTCTCTCTCTCTCTCTGTGTGTTTCTGTCTGTCGGTCTCTCTCTCTCTCTGTCTCTCTGTCTCTCTCTTTGTCTCTCTGTCTCTATCTCTGTCTCTGTCTCTGTCTCTCTCTCTGTCTCTCTCTCTCTGTCTCTCTCTCTCTCTCTCTCTCTGGCAGAAATGCATAAAATTTCATCCTTGGTAAATAAAGAATCAATCAATCAATCAATCAATCAATCAATCATCAATCAATCTCTCTCTCTCTGTCTCTCTCTCTCTGTCTCTCTCTCTCTCTCTCTCGTTATCTCCCCACCCACCCACCCACCCACCCACCCCCACCCACCCCCCACCCACCCACCCACTCTCTTTCTAACTCTCTGCGTGTATTTCAGTGTCTGTGGGACTGTCTGTGTCTGTTTGTGCGTCTCTTTGTTTTTCTATCGATGTATCTCTCTATGTACCTATCTTTCTATCTATCTCTCCTGTGTGACGTGGGAAAGGGGTATTGAGAATGGAGATGATCACAGTTTGGCAGCCATGTAAAGTGTGGACAGCGCTCGCAAGTCCTGTGGCCTGTGAACGGGTTTCATCCTTTGCCTACAATGGGACATTCATGCAAACACATTCTTTGCCTCCTTGTCCTCACCAACCGTTTGTCTCCTCTCCATCAAGATTGGAGTTCTGCGTCGCCTCCCTTGTTCCTACGCAGAATTGAACTTTAGGTTGCCTTTTTAGTTTTTACACTTATTCATCACCATTAATCATCAATCAATCATCATCAATCATCATGAACCATCATCAATCATCATCAATCATCATCAACCATCATCAATAATCATCAATTATCATCAATCATCATCAACCATCATCAATCATCATCAGTCGTCATCCGTCGTCGTCATCGGTCGTCAGTTGTCCATCGTCAGTCGTCCATCGTCGTCGTCGTCACCGTCGTCGTCACCGTCATCACCACCGACACGTGACGTCATGCAGTGGAGCTGGACGTACAAAGTTCGAGACGCCTGGCTGCAGGTCGCCACACAGGGCGGTGTGTCTGCACTCCGCCATGGAGGGCACGAACTCGCACTCGTAGCACGTCAGCGGTGGGGGCGTGGTTTGGACGGAGGGGGGCGTGGTGGAGATAGAAGGGGGCTTGGTGGGGACAGAGGGGGGCGTGGTGGGGACAGAGGGGGGCGTGGTGGAGATAGAAGGGGGCGTGGTGGGGAGGAGGGGGGGAGGGGACAGAGGGGAGCGTGGTGGAGATAGAAGGGGGCGTGGTGGGGACGGAGGGGGGCGTGGTGGAGACGGGAGGGGGGCGTGGTGGGGACGGAGGGGGGCGAGGTGGGGACGGAGGGGCGTGTGGGATGGAGGGGGCGTGGTGGGGAGGAGGGGGGCATGGTGGGACTGAGGGTGGCGTGGTGGAGACTGAGGGGGGCGTGGTGGGGATGGAGGGGGGCGTGGTGGGGACTGAGGGGGGCGTTGTGGGGACTGAGGGGGGCGTGGTGGGGACTGAGGGGGTCGTGGAGGAGACGGAGGGGGGCGTGGTGGGGACTGAGGGGGCGGGTGGGATGGAGGTGCGTGGTGGGGACTGAGGGTGGCGTGGTGGAGACTGAGGGGGCGTTGGAGTGGAGGGGGCGTGTGGAGACTGAGGGGCGTGTGGGGAGGGGGGGCGTGGGGGGACTGGGGGGGCGTGGTGGGGACTGAGGGGGGCGTGGTGGGGACTGAGGGGGGCGTGGTGGAGACTGAGGGGGGCGTGGTGGAGACTGAGGGGGCGTGGTGGGGATGAGGGGGTCGTGAGGAGACGGAGGGGGGCTTGGTGGGGGTGGAAGGGGGGGGTGGTGGGATGAGGTGGGATGGTGGAGACGGAGGGGGCGTGGTGGAGACGGATGGGGTGTGGTGGCGACTGAGGGGGGCGTGGTGGAGACTGAGGGGGGCGTGGTGGGACTGAGGGGGGCGTGGTGGAGACTGAGGGGGGCGTGGTGGAGACGGAGGGGGGCGTGGTGGAGACGGAGGGGGGCGTGGTGGGGACTGAGGGGGGCGTGGTGGAGACTGAGGGGGGCGTGGTGGAGACTGAGGGGGGCGTGGTGGAGACGGAGGGGGGCGTGGTGGAGACTGAGGGGGGCGTGGTGGAGACTGAGGGGGGCGTGGTGGAGACTGAGGGGGGCGTGGTGGAGACTGAGGGGGGCGTGGTGGGGACTGAGGGGGGCGTGGTGGAGATAGAAGGGGGCGTGGTGGAGACTGAGGGGGGCGTGGTGGAGACTGAGGGGGGCGTGGTGGAGACGGAGAGGGGCGTGGTGGAGATAGAAGGGGGCGTGGTAGAGACGGACGGAAAGGCCGGCCTGGTGGTAGCGACAGACACATGCCCATGGTCAGGGTGGGTCGCGTGCTCCACAGCTGCAAAAAAGGCACATTTTATAAATGCTAATGTTTGATACTGAAAGGCTTCTGTCCTGGAATGCTGTACGTCTGTGGCGTGAATGCTGTACGTCTGCGGTGTAAGTACTGTCAATGTCTGGTGTGAGCATTCTACATGTGTGGAGGGAGTACTGTACATGTGTGGTGGAATGCTGTACATGTGTGGTGGGAATACTGTACATGTGTGGTGTAAGTACTGTCAATGTCTGGTGTGAGCATTCTACATGTGTGGAGGGAGTACTGTACATGTGTGGTGGAATGCTGTACATGTGTGGTGGGAATACTGTACATGTGTGGTGTAAGTACTGTACATGTGTGGTGGGAGCACTGCACACGTGTGGTAAGAGTACTGTACATGTGCGGTGGGAGCACTGTAGACCTGTGGTGGGAGCACTGTAGTCCTGTGGTGGGAGCACTGTACATCTGTGGTGGGAGTACTGTACACCTGTGGTGAGAGTACTGTACACCTGTGGTGGGAGTACTGTACATCTGTGGTGGGAGTACTGTACACCTGTGGTGGGAGCACTGTACATGTGTGGTGGGAGCACTGTACATGTGTGGTGGGAGTACTGTACACCTGTGGTGGGAGCACTGTACATGTGTGGTGGGAGTACTGTACACCTGTGGTGGGAGCACTGTACATGTGTGGTGGGAGCACTGTACATGTGTGGTGGGAGTACTGTACACCTGTGGTGGGAGCACTGTACATGTGTTGTGGAGGCACTGTACATGTTGGTTGTGGGAGTACTGTACACCTGTGGTGGGAGCACTGTACATGTGTGGTGGGAGCACTGTACATCTGTGGTGGGAGCACTGTACATGTGTGGTGGGAGTACTGTACACCTGTGGTGGGAGCACTGTACACCTGTGGTGGGAGCACTGTAGACCTGTGGTGGGAGCACTGTAGACCTGTGGTGGGAGCACTGTAGTCCTGTGGTGGGAGCACTGTACATCTGTGGTGGGAGCACTGTACATGTGTGGTGGGAGCACTGTACATGTGTGGTGGGAGCACTGTACATCTGTGGTGGGAGCACTGTACATGTGTGGTGGGAGCACTGTACTCTTGGTGGGTACGTACATGGTGGGGGTACTGTACACCTGTTGATGGAGCACTGTACACCTCTGGTGGGAGTACTGTACAACTGTGGTGGGATCACTGTACACCTAAGTTGGAAGAACTGTACAACTGTGGTGGGAGAACTGTACACATGTGGTGGGAGATGTGGTGGGAGCACTGTACATGTGTGGTGGGAGCACTGTACATCTGTGGTGGGAGTACTGTACACCTGTGGTGGGAGTACTGTACACCTGTGGTGGGAGTACTGTACACCTGTGGTGGGAGCACTGTACACCTGTGGTGGGAGCACTGTAGTCCTGTGGTGGGAGTACTGTACACCTGTGGTGGGAGTACTGTACATCTGTGGTGGGAGCACTGTACACCTGTGGTGGGAGTACTGTACATGTGTGGTGGGAGCACTGTACACCTGTGGTGGGAGTACTGTACATCTGTGGTGGGAGTACTGTACACCTGTGGTGGGAGCACTGTACACCTGTGGTGGGAGCACTGTACATGTGTGGTGGGAGTACTGTACATGTGTGGTGGGAGCACTGTACATGTGTGGTGGGAGTACTGTACATCTGTGGTGGGAGCACTGTACACCTGTGGTGGGAGTACTGTACACCTGTGGTGGGAGTACTGTACACCTGTGGTGGGAGTACTGTACACCTGTGGTGGGAGTACTGTACATCTGTGGTGGGAGTACTGTACATCTGTGGTGGGAGCACTGTACACCTGTGGTGGGAGTACTGTACACCTGTGGTGGGAGTACTGTACACCTGTGGTGGGAGTACTGTACACCTGTGGTGGGAGTACTGTACACCTGTGGTGGGAGCACTGTACATCTGTGGTGGGAGTACTGTACATCTGTGGTGGGAGTACTGTACACCTGTGGTGGGAGTACTGTACACCTGTGGTGGGAGCACTGTACATCTGTGGTGGGAGTACTGTACATCTGTGGTGGGAGTACTGTACATCTGTGGTGGGAGTACTGTACATCTGTGGTGGGAGCACTGTACATCTGTGGTGGGAGTACTGTACACCTGTGGTGGGAGTACTGTACACCTGTGGTGGGAGCACTGTACATCTGTGGTGGGAGTACTGTACACCTGTGGTGGGAGCACTGTACACCTGTGGTGGGAGTACTGTACATCTGTGGTGGGAGCACTGTACATGTGTGGTGGGAGTACTGTACACCTGTGGTGGGAGCACTGTACACCTGTGGTGGGAGCACTGTACACCTGTGGTGGGAGCACTGTACATCTGTGGTGGGAGCACTGTACACCTGTGGTGGGAGCACTGTACACCTGTGGTGGGAGCACTGTACACCTGTGGTGGGAGCACTGTACACCTGTGGTGGGAGCACTGTACACCTGTGGTGGGAGCACTGTAGTCCTGTGGTGGGAGTACTGTACATGTGTGGTGGGAGTACTGTACATCTGTGGTGGGAGTACTGTACACCTGTGGTGGGAGCACTGTACATGTGTGGTGGGAGCACTGTACATGTGTGGTGGGAGCACTGTACATGTGTGGTGGGAGCACTGTACATCTGTGGTGGGAGTACTGTACACCTGTGGTGGGAGCACTGTACACCTGTGGTGGGAGTACTGTACACCTGTGGTGGGAGCACTGTACACCTGTGGTGGGAGCACTGTACACCTGTGGTGGGAGTACTGTACACCTGTGGTGGGAGCACTGTACACCTGTGGTGGGAGCACTGTACACCTGTGGTGGGAGCACTGTACACCTGTGGTGGGAGCACTGTACACCTGTGGTGGGAGCACTGTACACCTGTGGTGGGAGCACTGTACACCTGTGGTGGGAGCACTGTACACCTGTGGTGGGAGCACTGTACACCTGTGGTGGGAGTACTGTACACCTGTGGTGGGAGTACTGTACATCTGTGGTGGGAGCACTGTACATCTGTGGTGGGAGCACTGTACATCTGTGGTGGGAGTACTGTACATGTGTGGTGGGAGCACTGTACACCTGTGGTGGGAGCACTGTACATCTGTGGTGGGAGCACTGTACACCTGTGGTGGGAGTACTGTACATGTGTGGTGGGAGCACTGTACACCTGTGGTGGGAGCACTGTACACCTGTGGTGGGAGTACTGTACATGTGTGGTGGGAGCACTGTACATGTGTGGTGGGAGCACTGTACACCTGTGGTGGGAGCACTGTACACCTGTGGTGGGAGCACTGTACATCTGTGGTGGGAGCACTGTACATCTGTGGTGGGAGTACTGTACATGTGTGGTGGGAGCACTGTACACCTGTGGTGGGAGCACTGTACACCTGTGGTGGGAGCACTGTACATCTGTGGTGGGAGCACTGTACATCTGTGGTGGGAGTACTGTACATGTGTGGTGGGAGCACTGTACACCTGTGGTGGGAGTACTGTACACCTGTGGTGGGAGTACTGTACATGTGTGGTGGGAGTACTGTACATCTGTGGTGGGAGCACTGTACATGTGTGGTGGGAGCACTGTACATCTGTGATGGGAGTACTGTACACCTGTGGTGGGAGTACTGTACATGTGTGGTGGGAGCACTGTACACCTGTGGTGGGAGTACTGTACATGTGTGGTGGGAGTACTGTACATGTGTGGTGGGAGCACTGTACACCTGTGGTGGGAGCACTGTACACCTGTGGTGGGAGCACTGTACACCTGTGGTGGGAGTACTGTACATCTGTGGTGGGAGTACTGTACACCTGTGGTGGGAGCACTGTACATGTGTGGTGGGAGTACTGTACACCTGTGGTGGGAGCACTGTACATCTGTGGTGGGAGCACTGTACACCTGTGGTGGGAGCACTGTACACGTGTGGTGGGAGTACTGTACATCTGTGGTGGGAGCACTGTACATGTGTGGTGGGAGCACTGTACACCTGTGGTGGGAGTACTGTACACCTGTGGTGGGAGCACTGTACACCTGTGGTGGGAGTACTGTACACCTGTGGTGGGAGCACTGTACACCTGTGGTGGGAGTACTGTACACCTGTGGTGGGAGTACTGTACACCTGTGGTGGGAGTACTGTACACCTGTGGTGGGAGTACTGTACACCTGTGGTGGGAGCACTGTACACCTGTGGTGGGAGTACTGTACACCTGTGGTGGGAGCACTGTACATCTGTGATGGGAGCACTGTACACCTGTGGTGGGAGTACTGTACATGTGTGGTGGGAGCACTGTACACCTGTGGTGGGAGCACTGTACACCTGTGGTGGGAGCACTGTACACCTGTGGTGGGAGTACTGTACACCTGTGGTGGGAGCACTGTACACCTGTGATGGGAGCACTGTACACCTGTGGTGGGAGTACTGTACACCTGTGGTGGGAGCACTGTACACCTGTGGTGGGAGCACTGTACATCTGTGGTGGGAGCACTGTACACCTGTGGTGGGAGCACTGTACATGTGTGGTGGGAGCACTGTACACCTGTGGTGGGAGCACTGTACATCTGTGGTGGGAGCACTGTACACCTGTGGTGGGAGCACTGTACACCTGTGGTGGGAGCACTGTACATGTGTGGTGGGAGTACTGTACATGTGTGGTGGGAGCACTGTACATGTGTGGTGGGAGCACTGTACATCTGTGGTGGGAGCACTGTACACCTGTGGTGGGAGTACTGTACACCTGTGGTGGGAGTACTGTACACCTGTGGTGGGAGTACTGTACACCTGTGGTGGGAGTACTGTACATCTGTGGTGGGAGTACTGTACATCTGTGGTGGGAGCACTGTACACCTGTGGTGGGAGTACTGTACACCTGTGGTGGGAGTACTGTACACCTGTGGTGGGAGTACTGTACACCTGTGGTGGGAGTACTGTACACCTGTGGTGGGAGCACTGTACATCTGTGGTGGGAGTACTGTACATCTGTGGTGGGAGTACTGTACACCTGTGGTGGGAGTACTGTACACCTGTGGTGGGAGCACTGTACATCTGTGGTGGGAGTACTGTACATCTGTGGTGGGAGTACTGTACATCTGTGGTGGGAGTACTGTACATCTGTGGTGGGAGCACTGTACATCTGTGGTGGGAGTACTGTACACCTGTGGTGGGAGTACTGTACACCTGTGGTGGGAGCACTGTACATCTGTGGTGGGAGTACTGTACACCTGTGGTGGGAGCACTGTACACCTGTGGTGGGAGTACTGTACATCTGTGGTGGGAGCACTGTACATGTGTGGTGGGAGTACTGTACACCTGTGGTGGGAGCACTGTACACCTGTGGTGGGAGCACTGTACACCTGTGGTGGGAGCACTGTACATCTGTGGTGGGAGCACTGTACACCTGTGGTGGGAGCACTGTACACCTGTGGTGGGAGCACTGTACACCTGTGGTGGGAGCACTGTACACCTGTGGTGGGAGCACTGTACACCTGTGGTGGGAGCACTGTAGTCCTGTGGTGGGAGTACTGTACATGTGTGGTGGGAGTACTGTACATCTGTGGTGGGAGTACTGTACACCTGTGGTGGGAGCACTGTACATGTGTGGTGGGAGCACTGTACATGTGTGGTGGGAGCACTGTACATGTGTGGTGGGAGCACTGTACATCTGTGGTGGGAGTACTGTACACCTGTGGTGGGAGCACTGTACACCTGTGGTGGGAGTACTGTACACCTGTGGTGGGAGCACTGTACACCTGTGGTGGGAGCACTGTACACCTGTGGTGGGAGTACTGTACACCTGTGGTGGGAGCACTGTACACCTGTGGTGGGAGCACTGTACACCTGTGGTGGGAGCACTGTACACCTGTGGTGGGAGCACTGTACACCTGTGGTGGGAGCACTGTACACCTGTGGTGGGAGCACTGTACACCTGTGGTGGGAGCACTGTACACCTGTGGTGGGAGCACTGTACACCTGTGGTGGGAGTACTGTACACCTGTGGTGGGAGTACTGTACATCTGTGGTGGGAGCACTGTACATCTGTGGTGGGAGCACTGTACATCTGTGGTGGGAGTACTGTACATGTGTGGTGGGAGCACTGTACACCTGTGGTGGGAGCACTGTACATCTGTGGTGGGAGCACTGTACACCTGTGGTGGGAGTACTGTACATGTGTGGTGGGAGCACTGTACACCTGTGGTGGGAGCACTGTACACCTGTGGTGGGAGTACTGTACATGTGTGGTGGGAGCACTGTACATGTGTGGTGGGAGCACTGTACACCTGTGGTGGGAGCACTGTACACCTGTGGTGGGAGCACTGTACATCTGTGGTGGGAGCACTGTACATCTGTGGTGGGAGTACTGTACATGTGTGGTGGGAGCACTGTACACCTGTGGTGGGAGCACTGTACACCTGTGGTGGGAGCACTGTACATCTGTGGTGGGAGCACTGTACATCTGTGGTGGGAGTACTGTACATGTGTGGTGGGAGCACTGTACACCTGTGGTGGGAGTACTGTACACCTGTGGTGGGAGTACTGTACATGTGTGGTGGGAGTACTGTACATCTGTGGTGGGAGCACTGTACATGTGTGGTGGGAGCACTGTACATCTGTGATGGGAGTACTGTACACCTGTGGTGGGAGTACTGTACATGTGTGGTGGGAGCACTGTACACCTGTGGTGGGAGTACTGTACATGTGTGGTGGGAGTACTGTACATGTGTGGTGGGAGCACTGTACACCTGTGGTGGGAGCACTGTACACCTGTGGTGGGAGCACTGTACACCTGTGGTGGGAGTACTGTACATCTGTGGTGGGAGTACTGTACACCTGTGGTGGGAGCACTGTACATGTGTGGTGGGAGTACTGTACACCTGTGGTGGGAGCACTGTACATCTGTGGTGGGAGCACTGTACACCTGTGGTGGGAGCACTGTACACGTGTGGTGGGAGTACTGTACATCTGTGGTGGGAGCACTGTACATGTGTGGTGGGAGCACTGTACACCTGTGGTGGGAGTACTGTACACCTGTGGTGGGAGCACTGTACACCTGTGGTGGGAGTACTGTACACCTGTGGTGGGAGCACTGTACACCTGTGGTGGGAGTACTGTACACCTGTGGTGGGAGTACTGTACACCTGTGGTGGGAGTACTGTACACCTGTGGTGGGAGTACTGTACACCTGTGGTGGGAGCACTGTACACCTGTGGTGGGAGTACTGTACACCTGTGGTGGGAGCACTGTACATCTGTGATGGGAGCACTGTACACCTGTGGTGGGAGTACTGTACATGTGTGGTGGGAGCACTGTACACCTGTGGTGGGAGCACTGTACACCTGTGGTGGGAGCACTGTACACCTGTGGTGGGAGTACTGTACACCTGTGGTGGGAGCACTGTACACCTGTGATGGGAGCACTGTACACCTGTGGTGGGAGTACTGTACACCTGTGGTGGGAGCACTGTACATCTGTGGTGGGAGCACTGTACATCTGTGGTGGGAGCACTGTACACCTGTGATGGGAGCACTGTACATGTGTGGTGGGAGCACTGTACACCTGTGGTGGGAGCACTGTACATCTGTGATGGGAGCACTGTACATCTGTGGTGGGAGCACTGTACATGTGTGGTGGGAGCACTGTACATGTGTGGTGGGAGCACTGTACACCTGTGATGGGAGCACTGTACATCTGTGGTGGGAGCACTGTACATGTGTGGTGGGAGCACTGTACATGTGTGGTGGGAGCACTGTACACCTGTGGTGGGAGCACTGTACACCTGTGGTGGGAGCACTGTACACCTGTGGTGGGAGCACTGTACACCTGTGGTGGGAGCACTGTACATGTGTGGTGGGAGCACTGTACATCTGTGGTGGGAGTACTGTACACCTGTGGTGGGAGCACTGTACATGTGTGGTGGGAGCACTGTACATGTGTGGTGGGAGCACTGTACATGTGTGGTGGGAGCACTGTACACCTGTGGTGGGAGCACTGTACACCTGTGGTGGGAGCACTGTACACCTGTGGTGGGAGCACTGTACACCTGTGGTGGGAGCACTGTACACCTGTGGTGGGAGCACTGTACATGTGTGGTGGGAGCACTGTACACCTGTGGTGGGAGCACTGTACACCTGTGGTGGGAGCACTGTACACCTGTGGTGGGAGTACTGTACACTGTGGTGGGAGCACTGTACACCTGTGGTGGGAGCACTGTACACCTGTGGTGGGAGAACTGTACACCTGTGGTGGGAGTACTGTACACCTGTGGTGGGAGCACTGTACACCTGTGGTGGGAGCACTGTACAACTGTGGTGGGAGAACTGTACACCTGTGGTGGGAGAACTGTACACCTGTGGTGGGAGTCACAGTGTACACCTGTGGTGGGAGCACTGTACACCTGTGGTGGGAGTACTGTACACCTGTGGTGGGAGCACTGTACATCTGTGGTGGGAGTACTGTACACCTGTGGTGGGAGCACTGTACATCTGTGGTGGGAGCACTGTACACCTGTGGTGGGAGTACTGTACACCTGTGGTGGGAGCACTGTACATGTGTGGTGGGAGTACTGTACCACCTGTGGTGGAGAACTGTACACCTGTGTAGTGGGAGTACTGTACATGCTGTGTTGGAAGTAGTACTGTAACATTCTGTGGTGGGAGTACTGTAGCATATGGTGGTGGGAAATTGTAGCATGTTTGGTTTTCTGTGAGCATTGTACATGTGTGGTGGGAATACTGTACATGTGGTGGTTGACAAATTGCCGTGATTTTGCTTTCATGTGTAGGGTGTAACGGCGGGGCGTGTTATCCAGCACCCACACACAAACTAATGAGAGGTCACCACTGCAGAACCCCGCATTCCGCTTGTAGAGCAGTGACACTTTGCTAACATGGCAACAATCCGAATCATTCTACAGTGATTTGACTTACCATGGCAAACAATCCCAGCATTCCTACAGTGACTGACCTTTGCTAAACATGGCAGCCAATCCCACGCATTCCTACAGCGACCTTGCTACCATGGCAACATAATCCAGCATCTTACAGTGACTTTTGCAACATGGCAACAATACCGGCATCCCTTACAGTGACTGAACCTTTGCTACCATGGCAACCAATCCAGGTTTACTACAGTGACTGATCTTTGCTACCATGGCAACAAATCGCAGCATTCCTACGGACTGATCTTTGCTAACATGGCAAACAATCCCAGCATTCATACAGTGACCTGTGCTACCTGGCAACCAATACCGGCTATCCCTACAGTTACTGATCTTTGCTACCATGGCACCAATTCCAGCATTCTACAGTGACTGATCTTTGCACCATGGCAAAACCAATTCCAGCATTCCTACAGTGACCTTTGCTAAAATGGCAACAATCCCAGGATTTCTACAGTGACCTTTGCTAACATGGCAAACAATCCAGCATTCCTACAGTGGACCTTTTGTACCATTGGCCAACCAATTCCAGCATTCACTACAGTGACCTTTGCTAACATGGCAACCAATCCGAATCCTACAGTGACTTGAACCTTCGTCCATGGGAACCAATGCAGCATTTCCTACAGGATGACCTTGTTACATGGCAACCAATTCCGCAGTCCTTACAGTGACCTTTGCTAGCATTTTGGCAAACCAATCAGCAGCATCCCTACAGTGACTGACCTTTGCTACCATGGCAACCAATTCCAGCATTCCTACAGTGACTGACCTTTGCTAACATGGCAACCAATTCCAGCATTCCTACAGTGACCTTTGCTAACATGGCAACCAATCCCAGCATTCCTACAGTGACTGACCTTTGCTAACATGGCAACAAATCGTAGCATCCCTACAGTGACTGACCTTTGCTAACATGGCAACCAATTCCAGCATTCCTACAGTGACCTTTGCTAACATGGCAACCAATTCCAGCATTCCTACAGTGACCTTTGCTAACATGGCAACCAATTCCAGCCTTCCTACAGTGACTGACCTTTGCTACCATGGCAACCAATTCCAGCATTCCTACAGTGACTGACCTTTGCTACCATGGCAACCAATTCCAGCATTCCTACAGTGACTGACCTTTGCTACCATGGCAACCAATTCCAGCATTCCTACAGTGACTGACCTTTGCTACCATGGCAATCAATCCCAGCATTCCTACAGTGACCTCTGACCCCGTGGCAGAGGTCACCATCCTGTCAAGGTCGCGCAGAAGCTGGAGCATCTCAAGAGGCGCTCTAACTGCTTAACACTAGAGGGCGCTACCTCCTAGCGCCAAGCAACGGTGAAAATACAGCGCCCGTTGTCAAATTTGATTGGCTCATACTATACGTCGAGTTAATGGACTTGCAAGTAAACATGCTACTAGTAATAAAGGTTGCAGCCTCAGAAATGTCAGATGTGCTAATTCCTTGTAGCGAAGTAGGAGGAAGGAGACGCCAGCGCAATTATTGCAACTTCCCTCGACCTTCCTGTATCACTGGTGATGTTACTTCTCTTCTATGATGAAAATATAATCGATCTTATTGCTGTATTAAGTTGTTTCTTTGATCATGAGGAATGGAACTGAATGTGAAAATATTTGGAGGATTCCTGTATCCAAAGAGAGCCTCCAATCAACTTCTTCATTTACCCACAGTGCAAGCAATACCCACACTGTTACACTGCTTGCACTGTGTTTTACAGCGTGAGCTTTGCTTGCACTGTGTGCAATACCCACACCGTTACACACATTGCAAGCAATACCCACACCGTTACATTCACTGCAAGCAATACCCACACTGTTACACACATGGCAAGCAATGCCCACACTGTTACACACACTGCAAGCAATACCCACACTGTTACACACACTGCGAGCAATACCCACACTTTTACACACATGGCAAGCAATACCCACACTGTTACACACACTGCAAGCAATCAAACCGTTACACACACACTGTTACACACACTGCAAGCAATCAAACCATTACACACACTGTTACACACACTGCAAGCAATACCCACATCGTTACACACACTGCAAGCAATACCCACACTGTTACACACATGGCAAGCAATACTCACACTGTTACACACACTGCAAGCAATACTCACACTGTTACACACACTGCAAGCAATACCCACAGCTTTACACACACTGCAAGCAATACCCACAGCGTTACACACACTGAAAGCAATACCCACACTGTTACACACATGGCAAGCAATACCGACACCGTTACACACACTGCAAGCAATACCCACACCGTTACACACACTGCAAGCAATACCCACACTGTTACACACATGGCAAGCAATACCCACACTGTTACATACACTGCAAGCAATACCCACACTGTTACACACACTGCAAGCAATACCCACACTGTTACACACACTGCAAGCAATAATCACACTGTTACACACACTGCAAGCAATACCCACACTGTTACACACACTGCAAGCAATACCCACAGCTTTACACACACTGCAAGCCATACCCACAGCGTTACACACACTGCAAGCAATACTCACACTGTTACACACACTGCAAGCCATATCCACACTGTTACACACACTGCAAGCCATACCCACACCGTTACACACACTGCAAGCAATACCCAGACCGTTACACACACTGCAAGCAATACCCAGACTGGTATTCGAAGCGTAAAAAAGCGACGATTGTAGAACTCAGAAGGCCGCTAAATATAAGCATGTTTATTTTCGTCTCTGGTAGATTTGATACATAATACGAATTGACAGGGCAAGTAGCGCGGGGAAGCGGGCAGTAAATTCTGTTTTTCCGAAAGGGAGGGATCGTAGTGAAGAGTTCCTGTGCGCACTTTGCCTGTGCGAATTTTGCATGTGCGCACTTTGACTGTGCGCATTTTGCATGTGCGCATTTTGTCTAGAGCGGTTTTGCCTTCGGGCGAGGCCTTCTTCGTGCAAGTGTCCTCTCTCACACTGAAAGCAGACAATGCAGGCAGGTCAGGAGAGTCCGAAGTAGACACTGGTGAAATTAAATCACGTGCTCAGTGTCCCTTACAACTGCCTCTGCAATCGCCTGTCTTTGATTCCGGTGTCAGATTTTGGGATCTGAGAACTCTTCAAGAATAAGTCTTTAGTCCGGGAATTTTTTACTTGTTGGTATTATGTACTCCTCAGCGAAAAAAGCATTTGCTGTTTTGGATTTGAACACATTTCAGTCAACCACGCATAAGCTATACAGCAGGCTCAATAACAGAACAGCTACGCAGCAGGCTCAATGATAGAACAGCTACACAGCAGGCTCAATGACAGAACAGCTACACAGCAGGCTCAATGACAGAACAGCTACACAGCAGGCTCAATGACAGAACAGCTACACAGCAGGCTCAATGACAGAAGAGCTACACAGCAGGCTCAATGTCAGAACAGCTACACAGCAGGCTCAATGACAGAACAGCTACACAGCAGGCTCAGTGACAGAACAGCTACACAGCAGGCTCAATGACAGAACAGCTACACAGCAGGCTCAGTGACAGAACAGCTACACAGCAGGCTCATTGTCAGAACAGCTACACAGCAGGCTCAATGACAGAACAGCTACACAGCAGGCTCAGTGACAGAACAGCTACACAGCAAGCTCAATGACAGAACAGCTACACAGCAGACTCAATGACAGAACAGCTACACAGCAGGCTCAATGACAGAACAGCTACACAGCAGGCTCAGTGACAGAACAGCTACACAGCAGGCTCAATGACAGAACAGCTACACAGCAGACTCAATGACAGAACAGCTGCACAGCAGGCTCAGTGACAGAACAGCTACACAGCAGGCTCAATGACAGAACAGCTACACAGCAGGCTCAATGACAGAACAGCTACACAGCAGGCTCAATGACAGAACAGCTACACAGCAGGCTCAATGACAGAACAGCTACACAGCAGGCTCAATGACAGAACAGCTACACAGCAGGCTCAGTGACAGAACAGCTACACAGCAGGCTCAATGACAGAACAGCTACACAGCAGGCTCAATGACAGAACAGCTACACAGCAGGCTCAATGACAGAACAGCTACACAGCAGGCTCAATGTCAGAACAGCTACACAGCAGGCTCAATGACAGAACAGCTGCACAGCAGACTCAATGACACAGCAACTACACAGCAGGCTCAATGACAGAACAGCTACACAGCAGGCTCAATGACAGAACAGCTACACAGCAGACTCAATGACACAGCAACTACACAGCAGGCTCAATGACAGAACAGCTACACAGCAGGCTCAATGACAGAACAGCTACACAGCAGACTCAATGACACAGCAACTACACAGCAGGCTCAATGACAGAACAGCTACACAGCAGGCTCAATGATAGAACAGCTACACAGCAGGCTCAATGACAGAACAGCTACACAGCAGACTCAATGACACAGCAACTACACAGCCGCTAAAGCTAGACGCATCTTATCCAAGCAAACCCGGCAAAGGACGCAACTCACACGACGGGCACTTCCGGTTGCAGAAGTCGCGACTGCAGCAGCTGAGACATCGCCCGGCTTGGAGGGGCGAGAGGTGGGCCGCCTGGCATACCTGCCACAGAGCAGGAGCAATCATCGTCCTCGTCGTCTTCGCCGTTATCGCCCTCCCTCCATTCAACCGTCCTCCTTCCTCATCCATGCTTTCTTGACGCGTTTAGGGGGAGCATGAATGGACAGAAGGATTAACTGATGGATTGATAAGCGGATTGATAGAGGGATTAACTGATGGATGGATAAGCGGATTGATAGAGGGATCAACTGATGGATGGATAAGCGGATTGATAGAGGGATCAACTGATGGATGGATAAGCGGATTGATAGAGGGATCAACTGATGGATGGATAAGCGGATTGATAGAGGGATTAACTGATGGATGGATAAGCGGATTGATAGAGGGATTAACTGATGGATGGATAAGCGGATTGATAGAGGGATTAACTGATGGATGGATAAGCGGATTGATAGAGGGATTAAAGGATGGGTGAATAAATGAATAGATAGAGGGATTAAAGGATAGATGAATAAATGAACAGATATATAGATGCATGAATAAATGGCATATGTCGATTTATGTTGTCACTTTCATTTTTTGAAGTTAAATGTTCCTCTTTACGGCACCGCCCATTTGGAATTACATCACTCTAGAGATAGATGGAACAGCCAAAATGGAAACACAGCTCACCACACAGCTGGCCCAGCCCACATGGAAACACAGCTCATCACAGAACTGGCACAGCCCACATGGAAACACACAGCTCACCATAGACCTGGCATAGTCCACACGGAAACACACAACTCACCACATAACTGACACAGCCTACATGGAAACACACAGCTCACCACAGACCTGGCCCAGCCCACAAGGAAACACACAGCTTACCACAGAATTGGCCCAGCCCACAAGGAAACACACAACTCACCACAGACCTGGCACAGCCTACATGGAAACACACAGCTCACCACAGACCTGGCACAGCCCACATGGAAACACACACCTCACCACAGAACTGGCACAGCCCACATGGAAACACACAACTCACCACAGACCTGGCCCAGCCCACAAGGAAACACACAACTCACCACAGACCTGGCACAGCCCACATGGAAACACACAACTCACCACAGACCTGGCCCAGCCCACAAGGAAACACACAACTCACCACAGACCTGGCACAGCCCACATGGAAACACACAACTCACCACAGACCTGGCCCAGCCCACAAGGAAACACACAACTCACCACAGACCTGGCACAGCCCACATGGAAACACAAAACTCACCACAGACCTGGCACGGACCACATGGAAACACACAGCTCACCACAGAACTGGCACAGCCTACATGGAAACACACAACTCACCACAGACCTGGCATAGTCTACATGTAAACACACAACTCACCACAGAACTAGCACAGCCTACATGGAAACACACAACTCACCACAGAACTGACACAGCCCACATGGAAACACACAGCTCACCACAGAGCTGACACAGCCTACATGGAAACACACAACTCACCACAGAAATGGCACAGCCCACAAGGAAACACACAGCTCACCACAGAACTGGCACAGCCCACAAGGAAACACACAACTCACCACAGACCTGCCACAGCCCACATGGAAACACACAACTCACCACAGACCTGGCACAGCCCACATAGAAACACACAACTCTCCACATAACTGGCACAGCCAACATGGAAACACAACTCACCACAGAACTGGCACAGCCCACATGGAAACACATACTTCACCACACAGCTGACACAGCCTACATGAAACACACAACTCACCACAGACCTGGCACAGCCTACATGGAAACACATAACTTCCACAGACCTGGAACAGCCTTCATGGAATTACACAGCTGACCACAGACCTGCCGCAGCCCACAAGGAAACACACAACTCACCACAGAACTGGCACAGTCCACAAGGAAATACACAGATCACCACAGACATGGCACAGCCCACAAGGAAATACACAACTCACCACAGACCTGGCACAGCCCACATAGAAACACACAACTCACCACAGAGCTGGCACAGCCCACTTGGAAAAACAACTCACCACAGAGCTGGCACAGCCCACATGGATACACATACTTCACCACACAGCTGACACAGCCTACATGGAAACACACAACTCACCACAGACCTGGCACAGTCCACATAGAAACACACAACTCACCACAGAACTGGCACAGCCAACATGAAAACACAACTCACCACAGAGCTGGCACAGCCCCCTTGGAAAAACAACTCACCACAGAGCTGGCACAGCCCACATGGAAACACATACTTCACCACACAGCCGACACAGCCTACATGGAAACACACAACTCACCACACAGCTGACACAGCCTACATGGAAACACACAACTTACCACACAGCTGACACAGCCCACATGGAAACACACAACTCACCACACAGCTGACACAGCCCACATGGAAACACACAACTTAACACAGACCTGGCACAGCCCACATGGAAACACACAACTCACCACAGACCTGGCACAGCCCACATGGAAACACACGACTCACCACAGAACTGGCATAGTCTACATGTAAACACACACCTCACCACAGAATTGGCACAGCCCACATGGAAACACACAACTCACCACAGAGCTGGCACAGCCCACATGGAAACACACAACTTACCACAGAGCTGACACCGCCCACATAGAAACACACAACTCACCACAGAACTGGCACACCCCACACGGAAACACGCAACTCACCACAGACCTGGCACAGCCCACATGGAAACACACAACTCACCACATAACTGGCACAGCCAACATGGAAACACAGCTGACCACAGACCTGGCACAGCCCACATGGAAACACAACTCACCACAGAGCTAGCACAGCCTACATGGAAACACACAACTCACCACAGACCTGGCATAGTCTACATGTAAACACACAAGTCACCACAGAACTGGCACAGCCCACCTGGAAACACACAACTCACCACAGAACTGGCACAGCCCACATGGAAACACACAGCTCACCACAGAACTGGCACAGCCCACATGGAAACACACAACTCACCACAGACCTGACACAGCCCACAAGGAAACACACAACTCACCACAGAACTGGCCCAGCCCACAAGGAAACACACAACTCACCACAGAACTGGCACAGCCCACAAGGAAACACACAACTCACCACAGAACTGGCACAGCCCACAAGGAAACACACAGGTCACCATAGAACTGGCACAGTCCACATTGAAACACACAACTCACCACAGAACTGGCACAGCCTACATGGAAATACACAACTCACCACAGACCTGGCACAGCCCACATGGAAACACACAACTCACCACAGAGCTGACACAGCCTACATGGAAACACACAACTCACCACAGACCTGGTACAGCCCACATGGAAACACACAACTCACCACAGAGGTGGCACAGTCCGCATGGAAATACACAGCTCACCACAGAACTGGCACAGTCCACATGGAAACACACAGCTCACCACAGAACTGGCACAGTCCACATGGAAACACACAACTCACCACAGAGCTTGCACAGTCTACATGAAAACACACAACTCACCACAGAGCTTGCACAGCCCACATGGAAACACACAACTTACCACAGAGCTGGCACAGCCCACATGGAAACACACAGCTCACCACAGACCTGACACAGCCCACATGGAAACACACAACTCACCACAGAGGTGGCACAGTCCACATGGAAACACACAACTCACCACAGAGCTGGCACAGCCCGCATGGAAACACACAACTCACCACAGACCTGGCACAGCCCACATGGAAACACACAACTCACCACAGAGCTGGCACAGCCCATCTGGAAACGTAGATTTAGATCAGGAGTGGCCACTTCCTGAATGAAGCACACCTGCAACACACACACATGGACATGTTCGGAATAAATCAGTCTGTCCGGCCAGCCGGCGGGCAGGCAGGCTGGCTGTGTGTCTTTTTGTATGTGCGTCTGTTAGGGAAACCGTACTCTTTACTAAGATCGTTTAGCTTGGTTTGACTGAATGCAAAGAAGCAAGGTATGACCTTAGATAGTCCCTAAATAGATACAGGACACCAAAACTTCAAATGGGCAGACATACATATAAAAGTATCATTCTTGAGAAAAAACGACATAAAGGCGCAAAGTTGTTCCCTGTTGACAAACTGAAATAACTCAAAAATAATTTGGGACGCAGTTAGGAACGCCGGGTTAAAGCTGCTCTCCCAATGGAAGTTGAAATAAAGCTACGGAAAGATTACTTTGAACAAATGTTTAAGGGTAGCTTACATTGCCGTAACGAAATATTGCCTGACCAAAGGGAATACAAAGAGCATCCCAAACATTGCGCTCCGATTTGTAATAATAATAATAATAATAATAATTATTATTATTATTATTATTAATTATTATTATTATTATTATTATTATTATTATTATTATTATTATTATTATTATTATTATTATTATTATTATTATTATTATTATTATTATTATTATTATTATTATTATTATTATTATTATTATTATTATTTATATTACAGATTACTTATACGCACATACCTTCCCTAATAGGCAAGCTCATGGCGTTTACAATGAAAAGTCCACACTCATACTAAACATTCCAACACTCGCACACTGTACAGTTGAAATAAAAGAAGAGTTAACTACAGTAAAGTCTGTGTGGATGAGGTGAGATCAGCAGTGCAGTGCACACAAGCACGCAGTGCACACTAACACGGGATGCACACACACACACAAGCACGGGGTGCACACAAGCACGGGGTGCACACTAACACGGGGTGCACACACACACACAAGCACGGGGTGCACACTAACACGGGGTGCACACTAACACGGGGTGCACACTAACACGGGGTGCACACTAACACGGGGTGCACACAAGCATGCAGTGCACACTAACACGGGGTGCACACAAGCATGCAGTGCACACTAACACGGGGTGCACACAAGCATGCAGTGCACACTAACACGGGGTGCACACAAGTACGTGGTGCACACATACACACACACAAGCACGGGATGCACACAAGCACGTGGTGCACACATACACACAAACAAGCACGGGGTGCACACAAGCACGGGGTGCACACACACACACAAGCACGGGGTGCACACAAGCACGGGGTGCACACACACACAAGCACGGGGTGTACACAAGCACGTGGTACACACACACACAAGCATGGAGTGCACACACACACTAACACGGGGTGCACACAAGCACGTGGTACACACACACACACAAGCATGGAGTGCACACACACACTAACACGGGGTGCACACAAGCACGAGGTGCACACAAGCACGTGGTGCACACACACACAAGCATGGAGTGCACACAAGCACGGGGTGCACACAAGCACGTGGTACACACACACAAGCATGGAGTGCACACACACACTAACACGGGGTGCACACAAGCATGGAGTGTACACAAGCACGGGGTGCACACAAGCACGGGGTGCACACAAGCACGGGGTGCACACAAGCACGGGGTGCACACACACACAAGCACGGGGTGCACACAAGCACGTGGTACACACACACACACAAGCATGGAGTGCACACAAGCACGGGGTGCACACACACACTATAATAATAATAATATGTTTATTTATAAGGCGCACTTCCTGCACACAGTCAAAAAAGTACATAGTGGAGCTCTAGGCGCACTAACACGGGGTGCACACAAGAACGGGGTGCACACAAGCACGGGGTGCACACAAGCACGGGGTGCACACAAGCACGGGGTGCACACAAGCACGGAGTGCACACAAGCACGGGGTGCACACACACACACAAGCACGGAGTGCGCACACACACAAGCACGGAGTGCACACACACACACACACACACACAAGCATGGAGTGCACACCAGCACGGAGTGGACACACACACAAGCATGGAGTGCACACAGACACAAGCACGGAGTGCACATACACACAAGCACGGGGTGCACACACACACACAAGCACGGGGTGCACACACACACACAAGCACGGGGTGCACACACACACACAAGCACGGGGTGCACACACACACACACACACACACAAGCATGGAGTGCACACCAGCACGGAGTGGACACACACACAAGCATGGAGTGCACACAGACACAAGCACGGAGTGCACACACACACAAGCACGGGGTGCACACACACACACAAGCACGGGGTGCACACACACACACACACAAGCATGGAGTGCACACAGACACAAGCACGGAGTGCACACACACACAAGCACGGGGTGCACACACACACACAAGCACGGGGTGCACACACACACACAAGCACGGGGTGCACACACACACACACAAGCACGGGGTGCACCCGGTCAGGACGGAACTCCGGGAGAGAGCTTCAGACCAGCATGCGACAAGATCGTGACATTCCTACACGAACTATTTAACAAAATAGTTGGACCTAGCATCTCCCCAATTATGCTTACCTGTCTCTGCCCGTCTAAACGCAGGGCTTAACATGCGAGTAGAGGCTGGGAAGGGGGGAGGGGGCCTCTCCTCTCCTGCACGAGTGCCTGATCAGCCCCGCAATGTTTGTCAATGTGTATGTCTGTCTGTGCAACTGTTGCTCTGTGTGTCTGTGCGTCAGTCTCTCTCTCTCTCTCTCTCTCTCTCTCTCTCTCTCTGTGTGTGTGTGTGTGTGTGTGTGTGTGTGTGTGTGTATCAGTGTGTGTCTCTGTCTGTCGGTGTGTGTTTTACCATGCTACATCAGGACGCACATACCTCTCCCTTATTACAGGTGGAAATAGTCTCACAGTGACTAGGGTCCGCCACCAGGGGGCAGGAGAAACACTGAATGGCGACAGGATCTGCAACATCCACAATGCACACTGGCCTGTGTGTCTGTCTGTGAGTCTGTCTGTGAGTCTGTGCGTCTGTCTGTGCGTCTGCCTGTCTGCCTGTCTGTGTGTCTGTCTGTGTGTCTGTCTGTGTGTCTGCCTGTCTGTCTGCCTGTGTGTCTGTCTGCGTGTCTGTCTGTGTGTCTGTCTGTGTGTCTGCCTGTCTGTCTGCCTGTCTGTCTGCCTGCCTGTCTGTCTGCCTGCCTGTCTGCGTGTCTACCTACCTGCCAGTCAGCGTGTCTGTCTGCGTGTCTGCCTGCCTGTCTGCCTGCATGTCTGCCCACCTGTCTGTCTGCGTGTCTGCCTGCCTGCCTATCTGTCTGCCTGCCTGCCTGTCTGTCTGTCTGCCTGCCTGCCTCTATCTGTCTCTGTCTCTCTCTCTCTATCTCTCTCTCTTTCTCTCTCTCTGTTTCTCTCTCTCTCTGTTTCGCTCTCTGTGTGTGTCTCTCTCTCCGTCTGTCTGTATGTCTGTCTGTCTGTCCGTCTCTCTCTCTCTCTCTCTCTCTCTCTCTCTCTCTCTCTCTCCGTTTGTCTCCATGTCTGTCAGCATACCTCCCTCCCTCCCTCCTTCCCTCTCTCTCTCGCTCTCTCTTTCTCTCTCTCTCTCTCTCTCTTTCTCTCTCTCTCTCTCTCTCTCTCTCTCTCTCTCTCTCTCTCGTTGATGAACATTTAAGTTGGGAACATCATATTCATTCTGTCTGCGAAACCATTGTTAAATACAATATATTACTTTTCAAACTAAGATATCTGGTAAAAACCAATGAATGCAAACTATTTTTTCACGCACACATAAGTTCGCATATACATTTTGCAATTGTTGGTTGGGATGGCTCCATGGTAGTGTACTTAAACAAAATTGAAGAAATATTCAGAAATCTTGGACTGCTGCCCTTCCAAAAACACCTCGCCAAAATTAATACATTCTAATGCACAAAATTGCTCATTCAAGAGCACTGAGGTACCTTAATGATCTTTTCCATCGTCACCAAACAAACCACTTAACATCTATCGACTCCTTCATTTTTCCATTACCCAGAGTAGACATTTACAAAGGCAATCTTACATATT
>JAWQFJ010001319.1:102500-120249 GCA_034096865.1 Theodoxus fluviatilis
CACACACACGCACACAAACACACACATACACACACATGCACACACATTCACACGCGCGCGTACGCAAACACGCACACAAAAACACACACACAAACACACTCACACTCACACACACACACACACACACACACGCACACACACACACGCACACGCGCACACGCACACAGAGACAAACGCACACGCACACACACACACAAAGACAAACACACACACATGCACACAGACACACACACACGTACACACACACAGACACACACACACACAGACACACACACACACACACAGACACACACACAGACACACACACACACACACACACACACACACACAGACACACACACACACACACACACACACACACACACACACACACACACACACACACACACACACACACACACACACACACACACACACACACACACACACAGACACACGCATACCTCTGTGTCCAGACAGGTGACGTCGTGCGTACAGTCGTGAGGTATGGCCACTCCCAGACAGGACAGACACTGGATGGAGCCATCGTCTGCAACACGGGTGCGTGACCACCTCAGCTTTCTCCTCCCACTTTCTGAAAAGCTGGACAGCTTCAGTCTGTCATTCGTGTGTGTGAGAAGAGCTCATTTTGCTTTCATGCGCCTGTGCAGTTGTAGAGTGGAACTTTCCTTTGAAGACGACTTTAATGTTCTCACTGTGTGAACTGAAAAATTCCTTTGAAGACATTTTGAAGTCAGTTTTAACAGTGTTGAGCGCAAATTTCCTTCGAAGACAGCTCTAAAGTCGTGACTGTGTGGAGTGCAAATTTCCTTTGAAGACAGCTCTGAAGTCGTGACTGTGTGGAGTGCAAATTTCATTTGAAGACAGCTCTAAAGTCGTGACTGTGTGGAGCGCAAATTTCCTTTGAAGACAGCGTTAAAGTCGTGACTGTGTGGAGTGTAAATTTTTTTTGAAGACAGCTCCAAAGTCGTGACTGTGGTGTGTGTGTATTTCCTTCGAAGACAGCTCTTAAGTCGTGACTGTGTTAAGGGCAAATTTTCTTCGAAGACAGCTCTAAAGTCGTGACTGTGTTAAGGGCAAATTTCCTTCGAATGATGATGATGATGATGTCCACTTGTATGGCGCACATATCCATGCTGGCAGCATGCTCAAGGCGCAGGAGATTGGGGGGAAGGGAGAAAAAGTTAACAAAAATAGAGACTGGTGCACAGTCTTTCAGTCAGGTATGTCCTTTCATTTGAGACTATTAACACAGATCCCAAGTCAGAAAAGGTGAGTCTTCAGAGTGCTCTTGAAGTCCTCTAGTGACTTCGCTTCTCGCATGTTCTGGGGGAGCGCATTCCACAGGGTTGGACCACAGTATAGAACGAGCGGCGACCCAAGCGCTTCCCCTGTGGCCGGCCCTACTGGGTGGAGCCAGCAGTGACTGGGGAGCAGAGCGAAGACATCTGGGGGGGTTGTGGAGAGGGATGATGTCTCTGAGGTACTGGGGGAAAGTTAGATCGTGCACACGCTTATAGCACAGGGAGAGCACCTTGTGGCCCACTCTCTTCATGACTGGGAGCCAATGGAGCTTGCGGAGGACTGGAGTGATGTGGTCGGTCTTTTTGGTCCTAGACACAATCCTTGCCGCCGTGTTCAGAACACACTGGAGTCGGTCGAGCTGCTGGACAGGGAGGCCCCAAAGACAGCCGTTGGCATAGTCAATCTTGGAGATGACTAAGGCCACTGCGATGGTAGTTGCAGCCCTGTCTGTAAGGATGTTCCACAGCTTACCAAGGGACCGGATGTTCGAAGACAGCTCTAAAGTCGTGACTGTGTTAAGGGCTAATTTCCTTCGAAGACAGCTCTAAAGTCGTGACTGTGTTAAGGGCTAATTTCCTTCGAAGACAGCTCTAAAGTCGTGACTGTATGGAGGGCAAATTTCCTTCGAAGACAGCTCTATAGTCGTTACTGTGTTAAGGGCAAATTTCCTTCGAAGACAGCTCTAAAGTCGTGACTGTGTTAAGGGCAAATTTCTTTCAAAGACAGCTCTAAAGTCGTGACTGTATGGAGGGCAAATTTCCTTCGAAGACAGCGCTAAAGTCGTGACTGTGTGGAGTGCAAATTTTCTTTGAAGACAGCTCTAAAGTCGTGACTGTGTGGAGTGCAATTTTCCTTCGAAGACAGCTCTAAAGTCGTGACTGTGTGGAGTGCAAATTTTCTTTGAAGACAGCTCTAAAGTCGTGACTGTATGGAGGGCAAATTTCCTTCGAAGACAGCTCTAAAGTCGTGACTGTGTGGAGTGCAAATTTCCTTCGAAGACAGCTCTAAAGTCGTGACTGTATGGAGGGCAAATTTCCTTCGAAGACAGCGCTAAAGTCGTGACTGTGTGGAGTGCAAATTTTCTTTGAAGACAGCTCTAAAGTCGTGACTGTGTGGAGTGCAATTTTCCTTTGAAGACAGCTTAAAAGTCGTGACTGTGTGGAGTGCAATTTTCCTTTGAAGGCAGCTCTAAAGTCGTGACTGTGTGGAGTGCAATTTTCCTTTGAAGACAGCTTAAAAGTCGTGACTGTGTGGAGTGCAATTTTCCTTTGAAGACAGCTCTAAAGTCGTGACTGTGTGGAGTGCAATTTTCCTTTGAAGACAGCTTAAAAGTCGTGACTGTGTGGAGTGCAATTTTCCTTTGAAGACAGCTTAAAAGTCGTGACTGTGTGGAGTGCAATTTTCCTTTGAAGACAGCTTAAAAGTCGTGACTGTGTGGAGTGCAATTTTCCTTCAAAGACAGCTTAAAAGACGTGACTGTGTGGAGGGCAAATTTCCTTTGAAGACAGCTCTAAAGTCGTGAATGTGGTGTGTGTGTATTTAATAATAATAATAATGTGTTGATTTATAAAGCGCCTTACCAATGAGTTAAGACATGCTCAATGCGCATACATACACAACCATTACAATATACAATAACAGTCAATCACCTCAAGCACAACTTAATAAACTTAATAACATAAGAGTCAGACATTCACTTCAGACATTCGACAAACTGATATACAGTGTCACCGTTAAACCATTAAACTGGGGAGAGGGGGAGGAGGGACAGGGGGGGGGGGGGGGGTAAGGGGCTTATGCAAGCTAGTACAAAGAGAAGAGTGAGGGGAGGAAGATGAAGAAACTTAGACAGGATCAGGGAAAGATTTCAAAAAGAGGTGAGTTTTGAGAGCAGAGCGAAAGGTCGAGAGAGAAGTAAAGTGACGAACAGAGGCGGGGAGGTCATTCCAGATAGAGGGAGCCTGATAAAAGAAAGAGCGCTCACCCAAATTTTGTTTTAACTGGAGGGTCCTCCGGGAACCTGAGGATTCTTGTGTCTGCGGAAGAGCGTAGCTGTCTGGCGGGTGTATAGGTGCGTATGGGTTTAGAGAGATATGGAGGAAGGGATTCAGCGAAGTAATAGTAGCAAAGACGGACAATCTTGTATTGGACTCTAGCACTAATGGGCAACCAGTGGAGAAAGCGGAAGAGAAGAGTGAGCTGATCTGCCTTTTTTGACTTAGAGATGAGTCGAGCTGCAGCATCTTGCACTCTTTGAAGTTTATCAGTGAGATGTGCGGGACAGCCAGCATTTCCTTTGAAGACAGCTCCAAAGTCATGACTGCGTGGAGTGCAAATTTCCGTTGAAGACAGCTCTAAAGTCGTGACTGTGTAGAGTGCATTTTTCCTTTGAAGACAGCTCTAAAGTCATGACTGTGGTGTGTGTATTTCCTTTGAAGACAGCTCTAAAGTCGTGATTGTGTGGTGCAAAGTTCCTTCGAAGACAGCTCTAAAGTCGTGACCGTGTGGAGTGCAAATTTCCTTTGAAGACAGCTCTAAAGTCGTGACTGTGTGGAGTGCAATTTTCCTTCGAAGACAGCTCTAAAGTCGTGACTGTGTGGAGTGCAAATTTCCTTCGAAGACAGCTCTAAAGTCGTGACTGTGATGTGTGAGTATTTCCTTTGAAGACAGCTTTGAAGACATGACGTTGGTGTCTGTGTATTTCTTGAGGCGGCAACACGACAGGAGTCCCAGTGAACCTGACTGACTTGCACCAGCCTAGAGGGTTTGCGTGTCACACTGCCACGCTGCCGCCCCATGGCTTCGGACGGATGAGTGGTGTTTTACGGCCTATCAGCCTTTGTAGGCTATATAAGGCCACTAAGCACGAAAATCACTACTAGCAGTTTTTAGTAAACGCAAATCAAATCACGGTGTCGCTAGTTATTCACCTCTTGCGAATCGCATAGGGAGACGCGGTGGGTCAAGTCTTACCCCGAACCCACAGGGGGATGGACAGAAAGAAGAACGAGTAGTCGGATTGAGAAGGGATAAAAAGAACGAATACATTTATGGAAAAAGTTTACTTCTCGTTCCCACCGCGCCCTCCAGCAGTGCTGACGTAAGCCAGTCTCACCTCGTCTGCTGCCAGTCTCACCTCGTCTGCTGCCAGTCTCACCTCGTCTGCTGCCTGTCTCACCTCGTCTGCTGCCTGTCTCTATCACCTCGTCTGCTGCCTGTCTCTATCACCTCGTCTGCTGCCTGTCTCACCTCGTCTGCTGCCTGTCTCTATCACCTCGTCTGCTGCCTGTCTCTATCACCTCGTCTGCTGCCTGTCTCTATCACCTCGTCTGCTGCCTGTCTCTATCACCTCGTCTGCTGCCTGTCTCACCTCGTCTGCTGCCTGTCTCTATCACCTCGTCTGCTGCCTGTCTCTATCACCTCGTCTGCTGCCTGTCTCACCTCGTCTGCTGCCTGTCTCACCTCGTCTGCTGCCTGTCTCTATCACCTCGTCTGCTGCCTGTCTCTATCACCTCGTCTGCTGCCTGTCTCACCTCGTCTGCTGCCTGTCTCTATCACCTCGTCTGCTGCCTGTCTCTATCACCTCGTCTGCTGCCTGTCTCTATCACCTCGTCTGCTGCCTGTCTCTATCACCTCGTCTGCTGCCTGTCTCACCTCGTCTGCTGCCTGTCTCACCTCGTCTGCTGCCTGTCTCTATCACCTCGTCTGCTGCCTGTCTCACCTCGTCTGCTGCCTGTCTCACCTCGTCTGCTGCCTGTCTCACCTCGTCTGCTGCCTGTCTCACCTCGTCTGCTGCCTGTCTCACCTCGTCTGCTGCCTGTCTCACCTCGTCTGCTGCCTGTCTCACCTCGTCTGCTGCCTGTCTCACCTCGTCTGCTGCCTGTCTCTATCACCTCGTCTGCTGCCTGTCTCTATCACCTCGTCTGCTGCCTGTCTCTATCACCTCGTCTGCTGCCTGTCTCACCTCGTCTGCTGCCTGTCTCTATCACCTCGTCTGCTGCCTGTCTCTATCACCTCGTCTGCTGCCTGTCTCTATCACCTCGTCTGCTGCCTGTCTCTATCACCTCGTCTGCTGCCTGTCTCTATCACCTCGTCTGCTGCCTGTCTCACCTCGTCTGCTGCCTGTCTCTATCACCTCGTCTGCTGCCTGTTTCTATCACCTCGTCTGCTGCCTGTCTCTATCACCTCGTCTGCTGCCTGTCTCTATCACCTCGTCTGCTGCCTGTCTCTATCAACTCGTCTGCTGCCTGTCTTACCTCGTCTGCTGCCTGTCTCACCTCGTCTGCTGCCTGTCTCACCTCGTCTGCTGCCTGTCTCTATCATCTCGTCTGCTGCCTGTCTCACCTCGTCTGCTGCCTGTCTCACCTCGTCTGCTGCCTGTCTCACCTCGTCTGCTGCCTGTCTCACCTCGTCTGCTGCCTGTCTCTATCACCTCGTCTGCTGCCTGTCTCACCTCGTCTGCTGCCTGTCTCACCTCGTCTGCTGCCTGTCTCTATCACCTCGTCTGCTGCCTGTCTCTATCACCTCGTCTGCTGCCTGTCTCTATCACCTCGTCTGCTGCCTGTCTCACCTCGTCTGCTGCCTGTCTCACCTCGTCTGCTGCCTGTCTCTATCACCTCGTCTGCTGCCTGTCTCACCTCGTCTGCTGCCTGTCTCACCTCGTCTGCTGCCTGTCTCACCTCGTCTGCTGCCTGTCTCTATCACCTCGTCTGCTGCCTGTCTCACCTCGTCTGCTGCCTGTCTCACCTCGTCTGCTGCCTGTCTCTATCACCTCGTCTGCTGCCTGTCTCACCTCGTCTGCTGCCTGTCTCTATCACCTCGTCTGCTGCCTGTCTCTATCACCTCGTCTGCTGCCTGTCTCTATCACCTCGTCTGCTGCCTGTCTCTATCACCTCGTCTGCTGCCTGTCTCACCTCGTCTGCTGCCTGGGTCGCTGGAGTTGTCTGTTCGGGTCTGGACGTGCGATGGCGCCAGTATCCACAGCAAGCACAGGGCTGCAGGGGTGAAGAGGAGAGAAGCTTGGCGTGTTACATTGTCAAGTTGGAAACTGACTGAGGCGACCATTCCCGGTAGGACGCAGAACATCGTCACATTTGCTGTAGTCAACATGATGCACAGGTTGCGGAAGCTTCTATTGGGACGACGATTTTCTCTAATCTTTTGGCACGCCGTAGACGTTTAACCTACACTCACACAGCCACAAAGAGGGGAAGGTGCATCATAAAAGTTCACCTTAGACATGTACATCCATACTCATTCACGCGCACACGGGATTGCTATGCAGGGTCATGACACAGGGAAGCAACCGATAGGTAGGTGCAAGAAATGAATAAATGCAGACTTCTCCGGTCCGAGGGATTGAAGCTATATGTTATGGCGTTGCTGCTGTCCACGTCCACTGCAGACACGTTGGTGGCTGTAGAGGCCGATGCGGGACCGGGAAGCCCGACCACAGCGGCCGCAGGGGAAGATCCGACCAGGGTCTACCATGACACCCTCTCGGTTTTTTCTCCTCTGGCGCTTCTCCGTCAGTGTGTCCCTGCGGAAGCTCTCCAACACTGCCGTGGCTTCGTTGATGCTGTGGCGCCAGGCATCTCTGTCAGCAGCGACAGAGGTCCACTGTCGGGGATCGATATTGCAGGAGATAAGGGCTGTCTTTGTATCTCTTTTTCTGGCCTCCTTTGTCATGTCGACCAGAGGAAAGCTCACCAAATAGTGCTACTTTGGGCAGGCGGTGGTTTTCCATTCTGGAAACATGGCCTGCCCAGCGCAGTTGAGATCTCAAAAGCATGGTCTCTATGCTGGTGAGTTGAGACCGTTCAAAAACCTCCACATTTGTGATGTAGTCGCTCCAGTGTATCTCCAGGATCGTACGAATACAGCGTTGGTGAAAGCGTTCCAAGAGCCTCAGGTGTCGGTGGTACAGGACCCAGGATTCTGAGCCATACAGTAGTGTGGTAAGGACAACGGCTCTGTGTACACTGATTTTTGTGTCCTTTCTGAGGTATTTGTTGCTCCACACTCTCTTATACAACCTGCCAAAGGCTCTGCTGGCCTTGGCTAGTCTGCTCTCCACTTCCTTGTCTATCTTGGCATCTGCCGTGATGGTGCTGCCCAGGTATGTGAACTGGCTGACAGAGCGTAGTTCAGTCTCCATAATGTAGATGTGAAGAGGGTGAGACGCTTCTCGGGGGGCAGGTTGGTGGAGGACCTCTGTCTTCTTTGGGCTGACTTCCAGTCCGAAGAGCTGGGCAGCCTCTGCGACGCAGGATGTGACTTGTTGCAAGGCTCTCTCAGAGTGTGCGACGAAGGCGGCATCGTCTGCGAAGAGGAGATCTCTGATCGCCTGGTTTGTAGTCTTGGTGCGGGCTCTCAGGCGTCTGAGGTCGAACAGGTTGCCATTTGGCCTGTATCTGACATACACCGCGTCCCCATCATCAAGGGCGTCCATTGCCTGATTGAGCACCATGCTGAAGTAGATGGAGAATAGGGTCGGTGCCAGGACACAGCCCTGCTTCACGCCATTGACAATGGGGATGGGCTCTGACAGGTCACTGTTCAGTCTGACTTGTCCGTGCTGGTCCTTATGTAGCTGCATGATGATGTTGAAGAACTTTGGGGTTCAGCCGAGCCGTTCAAGAATAAGCCCTATTCCCTGCCTGTTCAATGTGTCGAAGGCCTTAGTCAGATCAACAAAGGTAATGTAGAGGCCTTTGTTTTGTTCACGGCACTTCTCTTGGAGCTGGCGGAGAACAAACACCATGTCCGTGGTGCTCCTGTTGGCCCTAAATCCACATTGGCTCTCTGGGAGATGGTCCTGGGCGATGGTTGGAGCCAGTCTGTTCAACAGGGTTCTCGCGAGGATCTTTCCGGCGATGGAGAGCAGGGTGATCCCCCGGTAGTTTGAGCAGTCCGACTTCTCACCTTTGTTCTTGTGCAGGGTGATGATGACTGCATCTCGCAGGTCTTGAGGAAGCCTGCCCTGTTCCCAGCAACATACAAATAGGCTGTGCAGTTTCTCTAATAGAGCTGGACCGCCATGCTTCCATATCTCAGGCGGGATTCCGTCAACTCCGGCAGCTTTGCAAGGTTTCAGCTGTTCTGTTGCCTTCTTGAATTCTTTGATGGTAGGCAACTCATCCAATTCAGCCTTGACGGGTTGCTGAGGAATACGGAGGATGGATGGCACGTCGAAAGAGCGATCGGCATTGAAAAGAGTCCTGAAATGTTCCGACCAGCGGTTCAGGATTGACACCTTGTCGGTGAACAGTGTCTGGCCGTCGGCGCTGCGCAGCGGGCTCTGAATTTGGTAGGATGGGCCATACACTGCTTTGAGGGCTTCATAGAATCCCCTGATGTTGCCGGTATCTGCACATTGCTGGGTCCTCTCAGCAAGGTCGGTCCACCACTCATTTTGGATCAGGCACAGTTTGCGCTGGAGGTGACTGCATATCGGACGAAAGGCAGCTTTCAGAACTTTTGTTGTTTCGAGCAGTTGTTTCCATTCTATATTTCAACAATAGTTATATAAACGTTGACGAACTCATACAAGATGACGCGGAAAACACATGATGTGCTCCCTAATGAAAACATGGTGTGACATAAGGCAGATATATGATGTCACTCTAGACCGACTTCGAGTAACATTAGGCAGAAACATGTGACATGAGACAGACACTGAGTGTGACATGAGACAGACACTTATTGTGACATCAGACGGACACTTCTTGTGACATCACACAGACAATTATTGTGACATCAGACAGACAATGAGTGTGACATCAGTCAGACACTGAGTGAGACATGAGGCAGACACTTTGTGTGACATGAGACAGACACTTAGTGTGACATGAGGCAGACACTTAGTGTGACATGAGACAGACACTTTGTGTGACATGAGACACGTAGTGTGACATGAGACAGACACTTAGTGTGACATGAGGCAGACACTTTGTGTGACATGAGACAGACACTTTGTGTGATTTGAGACAGACACATTGTGTGACATGAGACAGACACTTAGTGTGACATGAGGCAGACACTTAGTGTGACATGAGACAGACACTGAGTGTGACATCAGACAGGCACTTAGTGTGACATGAGATAGACACTTAGTGTGACATGAGACAGACACTTAGTGTGACATGAGACAGACACTTAGTGTGACATGAGAGACTATTAGTTTGACATCAGACAGACTATTATGTCGACATGAGACAGACACTTTGTGTGACATGAGACAGACACTTAGTGTGACATGAGACAGACACTGAGTGTGACATCAGACAGACACTTAGTGTGACATGAGGTAGACACTTAGTGTGACATGAGACAGACACTGAGTGTGACATCAGACACACACTGAGTGCGACATGAGACAGACTATTAGTTTGACATGAGACAGACACTTAGTGTGACATGAGACAGACACTTAGTGTGACATGAGACAGACACTTAGTGTGACATCAGACAGACACTTAGTGTGATATCAGACAGACACTTAGTGTGACATGAGACAGACACTGAGTGTGACATGAGACAGACACTTAGTGTGACATGAGACAGACACTTTGTGTGACATCACACAGACGCTTAGTGTGACATCAGACACTTAGTGCGACATGAGGCAGACACTGTGTGTGACATGAGACAGGCACTAAGTGTGACATGAGACAGACACATAGTGTGACATGAGACAGACACTTAGTGTGACATGAGACAGACACTGAGAGTGACATGAGACACGTAGTGTGACATGATACAGACACATAGTGTGACATGAGACAGACACATAGTGTGACATGAGACAGACACTTTGTGTGACACGAGACAGACACTTAGTGTGACATGAGACAGACACTTAGTGTGACATGAGACGCTTAGTGTGACATGAGACACGTAGTGTGACATGATACAGACACTTGGTGTGACACGAGGCAGACACAGTGTGACATGAGACAGATACTTAATGTGACGTGAGACAGACACTTAGTGTGACATGAGAGACACTTAGTGTGACATGAGACAGACACTTAGTGTGACATGAGACAGACACTTAGTGTGACACGAGACAGACACTTAGTGTGACACGAGACAAACACTTAGTGTGACATGAGACATACACTTAGTGTGACACGAGACAGACACTTAGTGTTACATGAGACAGACACTTAGTGTGACATGAGACAGACACTTAGTGTGACATGTGACAGACTTTTAGCGTGACATGAGACAGACACTGAGTGTGACATCAGTCAGACAGTGTGACAGGAGACATGTAGTGTGACATGAGACACATAGTGGGACATGAGACAGACACTTAGTGTGACACGAGACACGTAGTGTGACATGAGACAGACACTTTGTGTGACATGAGACAGACACTTAGTGTGACACGAGACAGACACTTAGTGTGACACGAGACACGTAGTGTGACATGAGACAGACACTTAGTGTGACATGAGACAGACACTTAGTGTGACTCGAGACAGACACTTAGTGTGACATGTGTAATGAGACGCGCGGTCCAGGGTTACGTTTTTTCATCACTGGACGCGAGGTGCGGTGTCAGGGATGCCCCCCACCGAGCGAGGCCTTGAGAGGCACAGACAACACGAGTGGAGAGGGACGAGACTGGTGCGGGAAGCCTGACAGGGCGAAGAAGCAAAGACACCCCACCCCACAGACAACACGAGTGGAGAGGGACGAGGCTGGTGCGGAAAGCCCGACAGGGAGAAGAAGCAAAGATCGACACCCCACCCCACAGACAACGCTCCTCTCACCTGGGACCACAGACGTCCATGCAGCTGGTGGCGCACGTCTGGCCATGGCGGTGCAGTGCTGGTCTGCTCTGGGCTGGCGCGTCCCCGTGGCCAGATAAGACTCCTCCACGTCCCTCGCCCCACTGACACGAATCGCGCAGCCAACTTATCTTTGCTGCTGTCGGCAGCAGAAAAGCGGCATTGAGGTCAGGGTCTCCTATGCTAGTGTCATATCCTAGACCGTAGAGTATCCTAAAACGTAGAGCGCGACTGACCTACTTGCGTATTATTAACATGACGTGTTCACCCGCCAAATCTGGTGATTGGACAATGCCCCGCAGAGATGACTTTCCCCCGCCTACTCTTGTTATCGTAACTGTGATTAGCCGGTTGTAACGGTGAGAGTTTTATGACATCTCGGACCCAAAGATTTATGTCTTTGCTGCGTGTGATTACACAAACATTTCCAGAGAAAAATACCATTTGATCGGGTAATAGGGGGAAAGAAAACGATGAAAACCCATATTTCGTCATGTTATTAATATGCAAGTAGGTCACGCTCTACGTTTTAGGATACTCTACGGTCTAGGACATGACAGTAGAGCCTCTTTGGCCGCCTGGGCCGCGATTTGCTTGGTGGCCCCTGACAGCCAGGGATTTCAAATGATGCGTTTAAGTAGACACTGGTGGAGTGCCAGTAATAGCAGAGCTGCTGCTCTCTGGCGCTGCAGATGAATGAGTCGTCTGAGAAAAGGGACAGTCTTTAATCTTGTTTTAAAAGGCCGAGACAGATGGAGCCTGTGTAAGCCGCAATGGAGGGGCATTCCAAAGTCTCGGTGCAGCTGGCACAAAAGCCTTGTCTCCAGTTGTGATCTTTGACCGGCGCTCCTACAGGAGCTCCCTACGAGAGGATGGGAGGGCCCTGGGTGGTTCATAAGGCTTACAAAGATCATGCAAGCACGCTGGCCTCCCATGGTCCTTCACACATTTGTAGTCAAAGATGGCGATGGGGAGCATCGAGCGGCTCCGGCTCTGTGTCAAACTGGTGTCGACATTTTACATTGAAATTCAGCTAGACTTGTCTTTCCAAATGAATCGAGAATCACAAAAAGAAATAAAAAAACAACCACTTCACGCTGTCATAGATAAAATCTCTTCACACTCGAAGTCTGCAGATTCGACTTTTTTGCGAACGCATTATTACGACAGCAAATGATACGCTGTTAATGCTTCAGGCTGACTGTACCTGCGCTTCAGAAGCGGGCTCCAGTATCACCAGGACCAAAGTTTTCCAGCTGATAATGGGAGAGTCAGGCAAGGAGGCACGCTAAGAGTTCGCTTGGGATTACAGTACGTGTTCAACTATCACATACGGAGTAGTGGTATTCGACAAGTCTATCATGCAAACCACTATGACACGTACGATATTCCACCATACATTTCATCAATGAATCTGTTAGTCCTGCTCACGGCAGTTCTTTGTGTCTGTACTTACAGAACCACGTGACTGCATCTAATCACCAGTATCTCCTCAAGACAAGGCTGAGCAGCAAGACGTCATGGCGAGCTACGAGGACATCGGGAAAGAATTCCTGGAGACCAACAAGGACGTCATGGAATAGCCTACCTTTCCCTGTCCGTCACTCTAATTCCATGTCCCAGTTCAAAACCTCCCTCAAGACACACCTGTTCCGGTCAGTCTTTCCTGGCGAGCAGTGAAGGCGCCTCTTTTATGTTTCGTGTTTTGTTTATTGCCTGCTACTTAATTAATTGTATTGTATATAATTTTTCTTTTATTTCAATTGTACAGTGTGCGAGTGTTAGAATGCTTTGTATGAGTGTAGACTTCATCATTGTACACGCCATGAGCTTGCCTATTAGGGAAGGTATGTGCGTAGAAATAGTCTGTATTATTATTATTATTATTATTATCACTGCACAGGGAGAGGAGGTCTGTCGTATCTGCCTGGGTGCGGCCACTCCACGTAACCCTCTCCTGACCCCGTGTCGCTGCAAGGGATCCGTGGCCTTCGTGCACAGGAGCTGCATCGACACATGGGTCCAACGAAGCCGTGCATCTCGATGTGAAATGTGTCACTACACTTTCAGGACACGCACGGTGCTGCTGAAACCAGACCTCTGGAAGCTGGCACAATATTTCTGCTTGGAACTGATCCATTTCGGGAGACCGATACTTCGAGATTTTCGTTTATTGTGGTGTTACTTCTAATACTTCCTTGTCCTCACGATATTCTTTCTTCCATGTCTGTTGTTGTTTCATGACGGAGCAGAGATCTTTCCCCTGACACTTTCGACAAGTTCCCTTGCCTGGAACCACCTGTGGGGCTTCGTGTTTTGTTGGGTGGTCTGGAAGCTGTATCCATGCTCGTTGCTGTCCTGTGTGCTTCTCTACTCCCTGCACGTGTACTGGAATGTGTGCTTCTTCCAGGACTCCATCGACAGGACTGTCTTCCAACCAGACTCGGTGTCAGACACGATGCATCAAGTAGCATGTCTGATTTCAGTGGTGTCTAAATGTGACGGATTGGTCATCGCTGACTGCAGACTATCATCGGCTGATCCTGAGTGTTTCGGCGTGAACCACCGGCTTGCTGAGTCCACGGTTCTCAAAAGCACGGGCTGCCTCCTAGCCCAGGCATTTCCGTGTCCACTGTGGGTCGTAGCTAGGGCTGCTCTGGTCGCAAACCGGTGTCAAGGTTGGTGTGGGCGTTATTGGCTGAACCACCACCAAACAGTAAAAAAAGGAAAGAAAAAGAAGGGATTTCTTACTCAGTCACTAATCATATTTAAGATCGAAACACACCACAAACAGGATGAAATGAAACTTGAAAGAATTTAAAACCAGCACAGATATACATTTAAATACCTTTTAACAAAACAAGACTTGCTCTCATTTGAAAAAAAGATAATGATATTTCAAATACAATTATTACCAAAAATCATTTTTTAAAAACAGTCTCACAACTCCGGGACGACGATACTCCGTCGAGAAAAGACAAACACCAAACATCGTGCAATCAGAGCACCAAGAAGGCCAATACGGTCACCACTTAAACCAAGTAGCAACCAGGACGCCAGCATCAGGCTAGTTCTGCCATAGCTTTTGAGTCCCCCAAATCACCAACAAATAAATCTATTTAAAATATCATCTGATTTTTAAAAAAGGTATGTAGGCCCAAAACGACTCAAATTAAGATGCAGACGCCGACTCAAATTAACGTCAGCTGGAGGTCTTCGAGTGCTGAGCGCATACGCTTGCGTCACCAATGGTTTGACGTCATCAACTTCGTGAAGCGTGATAACATTAATGTTTTCTTTATGCTTCCAATTTCAGAACTATATCACAGATAGCCTCCAAAATTTAAGGGATTGTTACCTGGGTGATTCTTTGACACTGCACCAAATATCACTGGAATCCAATGAGAAATTTACGGCGATTTTTGCCGAATGACTTACGAACGAACGAACCGAGGAGAAAGCATTATGTGCTTGGCGGATCTCTGTTCTCTGCCATTCGGAAAACCAGTTCAAAGTCACGAGTGAGAGCTGTTTGGAATTGAAGATGAACGGACAAGACTAACAACACAAAGTGTGATAACAACCCTGGTTAACCTGATTCCTCTTCCAAATAATCACGTACACCTTGACAAGAGTATGGAACGACAAACAACTAACTTTTCAATTCAGCGATTCACTTCGTGAAGGAAGGTTTCTGCATATTGATTAGGTTGGAATCCCCGTAGCCAGGGTTAGCTAAGGTGGTAAATGCAGACTGCTTATCGGCCTACTTGTTCAGTTTTGCAACCTCAGAGAGTCTCGTGTTTCTAATCTGGATGTAGATAACCATTATCGTGAGCAATTAAAACAGTCCCCATCGTGAGAACGGCACACTTCTTCATAAACAGTCAACACTCCACTCAGAGAAACATCTTCGTGAAGAGCCTCCTTGGGTGAGTACTTCGAACTTTTCCCTTTTTTGGTAAAGAATCGAATGCCGGGATCGGTCGAAATTTTGACTGAAAAGAAAAAAGTGTTGACATTAACCGGCTATTGTATTCTTCCTTGAGCCAAAGTGGCCCTGAAAAGGGCCGTTTAAAAGGCAAGCGTATACTGATGGGGGTAGAGCCTCCCGCCCTGGGATGGAGAGCGAAGCGTCACAAGACGTGGCAGCTCCGTCTCTCTGGCAACGGCAGGGTTCCGTCCCAGCTGGCAGGTATTCGAAGTGGTGTCTTGTCTTGGCGTCGTGGCGAGCTTTCGGAATGAATTCCTTCTTCAGGCCAAGTGTGAGAGCGGTTGGTGGGTGACGGCTTAAGTTGGGAATGGTTGGCAGGCGTTCAACTAACCATTGTGATATTTAGAAACTGGTCTCACGGTTGGAAAGCGTAAATAGGATCTTTTTGTTGTTGTGTGTCTAGTTTTACGGTTCTTGTCTGAGCTGATTGGGTTTGCTGGTTTAGATTCTCACCTGGGAGCAATACATGTATGAGGAGGGCGCTTCCAAGAATAGTCCAGTGTTTTTTATATTCATCTCTTCTTTGAAGATTTTGTCTATGTGTACAGACTCGTAAGCTGTTTTTGAGATGCATCATTGTTTTTTTTAATGATCTCGATATGCTTTTCTAACCAATATGCGCGATGCTTTGTGCATGCGTGCGTGTGTGCGTGCGTGCGTGCGTGCGTGCGTGCGTGCGCGTATATATGTGTGTGCGTGCGCGCGCGTATATGTATGTTCATGTCTATGTTTGTGTGTATAGTTGTGTGTGTGAGTTTGTGTGTATGCGTGTGCGGATTCGTGTGTGTGTGTGTGTGTGTGTGTGTGTGTGTGTGTGGTGTGTGTGTGAGAGAGAGAGAGAGAGAGAGAGAGAGAGAGAGAGAGAGAGAGAGAGAGAGAGAGAGAGAGAGAGACAGACAGACAGACAGACAGAAACAGAGAGGGAGACAGAGAAAGAACGAAAACTTCATTTCTGGGGCCTCCGGATTCCAAAAGATATCCAAAACAAATTTTGTTCGACACGAACTTTGAAGAAAATACTATCACAAACAAAGGCAAGACTGGCAGCTGTAAAATGGTGGGTAATCTGCCATAAGTCACTTTGATGAATCTTTCATACATGTACACTGTAGTTCTTTGTGTCTGTACATGCAGAGCCGCGTGAGCCTATCCAAGTATTAATATCAACTCAACAATAACAACCTATCACTTACGACTGATTATCTACCGCAAGTCACGTTGCTATATTTTCATGTCTTGTAACTTGTTGTTTTTTTCTGTCTGTACTTACAGAGACACGTGACTGCATCTGAGCACCCGTATCTCCTCAAGACCCAAGGCTGTTTTTAAAACAGAAAGGGGGGGGGCGTGGGGGGGTGCGGGGTCCAAAATTGGGCTGGGAGCTACGGGGAGGACATCGGGGTAACCCAGAAAAAATTGCCTGGGAGGGACACAACAAGGACGTTCGACTGCACAGGACGAGGAATGAGGAGGGGTTCTGGTATCCGTAATCTGCCTGGGTGCGGGGGGCCCCACCACGCACCGGTGAACCACCTCTCCTTGACACCCGTTGGTCCGCTTGCAAAAGGGGATTTTCCGTGGGGCCTTCGTTGCACAGGAGCCTGCAATCGGACAACCAAGGGTAAAAGCACGAAGCCGTTGGCACCTTTTCATTCTCGAATGTGAACAAAACTGGTCTACTTTTACACTTATCAGGGGACACGGCCCCACGGTGGCTTGTGCCGAAAACCAGACCATCGGGGCAAACTGAAAAGAAAAAAACGAGTCCTGCATTCTGCTTTGGGACCTGTACAAAGTATTCTCCGGGGGGGAACACAAGGGCACGTTCCAAGCCTCTCGCCGTTTGTGGGGAGACTTTACCTCCTCATGGTTTTCTTGTCCCTACCACGGCTTTGCCTTTCTCATGTCCCCCTTTCTCGCCGTGTTTTTGGACCGAAAAAAAACGGAGAACTTACCCTTCCCCCCCCCCCCTGGGAATGGGCTTCTGTAAAAAATCCTTCCATGGCCTGGCGTTTTAACCGTGTGGGGGCTTCCTGTATATGGGTCGACGGTCCTGGGGAAAAACTGTTAAAACCCATGCCCGTGGTTGTGTGGGGTGGGTTGCTTATCTAACCTTCCTGAACACCTGTACTGGGAAGTCTGTGTCTTTTTGACCATGACTCCATCGTCATGGGTGTGACTTTTTGTTTGTTCAGGTAATTTCCCAAAAAAAACCACCAACTCCCGCATCAGAAATATGTTAAACACAAAATAAAGCCTGGTGGGGCACCACTTGTCCGGCGATGGCTGAAAATATGCGCGGGGCCAAGTTCCACCGCTGTTCCTTGTGGGTTCATATGTGGAAAAGTCTATTGGTTTTTGGTTGCGGCGCTCATCGATTCTTCCAACAATAGACAAGTTAAGCACGGGCTTAACCTTCTTTGCCCCGCCAGGCTGTTTTCCGTTGTCTACTTGGTGGGTGTATACGTAGCTTTCGGGCCTGCTGCTGCGTCGCTTAGGCCATGGAGTAAGTCACCTCTTGGGACGACGATTACGAAACTTTCGTCTGAATTCCCCCCCGGACCCCCCCCGACGGACAGCGAGTAACGCATTGTGACGGAGGAGACGAAGTCAACGAGGACGTCAATGATTATCTTGATTTAATCTACTT
>JAWQFJ010001319.1:120259-144525 GCA_034096865.1 Theodoxus fluviatilis
GTGTTGCTTTGTTTATGCTGGCTGGATTGCTTTGTGTTGGTCTATATTTCAAAGAATGCATGAGTAGGCAAAGAGCATAATGAACAGGCTGGTCAGTGTACCGGCCAATTAGAAGATTTGTTGGTCAGTGGGCGGGGTCGGGTGGCTGGAGGGAAAGTGGGTGGTATAGTTTGATAGTTGGTTGGATCAATAGTTGCCTGGTGAAGATTTGGTGGAAGAAATGTCAGGATGGGAAGGAAGTTTCGTCAGTGTGTTGATGGATGGGTGGTCAGTTTACATTTGATGGGTATTTTATACGTGTTTTGTTTTTGAACTGTTGGTTTGTTGCTGATCGTTGTAAAACTGGTTGAATCGTTGACTTATGTATTTTGTTTTCTTTCATACTCTGCTTGGCTTGGTTGTGTTTGGCCTTGACTGGTTTTGTTTTGCTTTCCTTTGCTTTGCCACAACTGTTCCGTGTATTGTCTATGCACTGTTTGCTTTCGCCTTGGTTTCCTTACTTTACTTCAGTTTCCTCTGTGTTACCTCTCTTCCCTTCTTCTCACTTTAAGTTCTTTGTATTAGCTTTATTCTCTATTGTGCTGTACGCCATTAGTAGCTCTACCAGTGAAACAGATCCATAATTGCTCTGAGGCATGCGTCCGTCTCAGAAAATGCTCTCCTATCTCATATTCTCCATTATTTTATTTTTTCATTTTATTTGACACACGGTAGATGAACATTTCGATTTCTCTTCATTCTTTTCAGAGCACAAGATCTCAGTGGTGAAAGAGGACTTTGTGGAGACGGCTTTCTTCCGAAGCGTGGAGCGTCGTCTGCTGGAGCGGGGCATAGCAGTTGTGGTAGGTCCCACTGGGGAGGGGAAATCCTCCAATGCCATCATGCTGTGTGACAAACTGCGTGGCGAGGGTTACCTCGGATGCTATATTGATTCACTTGATAAGATAAACTCAGAGAGCATTGCCAGGTGCAGGAGGAATCTGTGTGTTGTCATTGACAACGTGTTTGGGACGTCCATCCTGGACGCAGCCAATCTTGACAGGTGGGCTCAGGTCCTCAAAGATCTTGTAGATGTGCAGACAGCTGGCAGGCAAGAAGGGGGGCAGGGGGCCGGGGGGAAAGGAGGCTCGTGTAGAAAAAAGTCCCTCTTGTTGCTGCTTCTTTCAAGAGACAATGTCTTCTCTGAGGCATTGGACAAAACAAAAAAACTTCCTTTGGTTTTGAGAGATAAGACTTCTTTGGTTTCTGTTAAAAGTGCAGAGTCTCTGCAGAAGGAAGAGAAAAGGCAGCTTGTTAGAAAGTATGCAGGAAAAATAGAGAGAGATTTGTCAGAGGTGGAAGAAGATGCTGTCATTTCCGCTGATGTCCCAATTGGTTTTCCTCAGGTGTGTCGTTTGTACTACGAGTTAAAAGCCGTGCATGGAAAGCCCGTGGAATTTTTCTCTCGACCCATTGCAGTCTTGCTAGAAACCCTCATGGAAATGATGGAAAAGGATGTCATGGTCAAGGCAGCTCTTGCCCTGCTGGTTCTCCAGGGGAATAGCGTTCCTCTGCAGAGCCTACAGCTCCCAGACAAGAGGGAGGCCTGTGGAATTTACACAGCTCTAGGAATCATTGGGAAACAGCTGGGAGACCTCGGCAGTAAAGACGAGGCCTGCGAACAGCTGCTGAAGACCATGAAGACGCAGTGTGGGGGTCTGCTGACCCTGGATAGAGGGAGGGTCAGTTTCAGCCACGACAGCGTCAGGGACGCCGTCTGCGTGGCCCTCGCTTACTGCAACCTGCCTTTCGTTGTCGGACATTGCAGCCTTGCAGTCCTATCGCAGTGCATCCTCTTGGATGACTCCTCGTCCTTCTGTGAGATTCATAACCAGTCGGTGCTTGCCGTTCCAAGGGGACGGTGGCCTTTGTTCACGAAGCGTCTGGTCTCAGAATTGGAGAAAGGAAAATGTCGGGAGGTCTTCACTTGTGGCTTGCTGTCACATCCAGGGTTCTGTAGTGAGTTGGCAGATGCATGTCTCAAGTCAAGCAAGTTGTCAGAGATGATTCATGAGGTGGATGTTGACTGTGGTCTGAACTTTTTGTTTTGGGCATCAATGGTTTCTCCAAATTTCTTGACTCGTTTGTTGCCAAGGTGTCAGTTCAAGGGCGGGGAGTTGTGGCAGGGCATCGTCGGGTGTTGTGTCAAAGGTCATTTAGAGCTGATAAAATGCATGCATCGATCTCTCCCGAGGAAGAGTGTGGAGGACTGGTCCATTCCCACTTCCTCCTGGTTTAGCAAGAGCCAAACTGAGGATGGTGGGAGCGCCAGACCTCAGTCCAGGGGGCGCCCTTCCTCCACTGGGTGCAGGTGGGACGACCTGCCTGTGGGGCATCACGCCATTCCTGGCACCGTGGCAGCGGAACACGGCCACGTCGATGTCTTGAAGACTCTGGTAGAGCTGGGGATGCCTGCAGACGTGAGGGACCCCAAGCAATGCACGCCAGTGATGTCGGCCTGCTCTGGCGGTCAGAAGGAGGCTGTCGCCCTCCTCGTCACTTCTCACAAAGTCGACGTCACCGCAGCAGACAGCAGAGGTTCCACACCACTGCACAAGCTGGCTGAAGGCGGCCATGATGACATTGCATGCGCGTTGGTCAAGGAATGCATGGATGATCGTGTGCTGAATGAATGCATAGATAAGGTGAATGATGAACTGCAAACTCCTCTCATGCTGGCATGCAGACATGCCCCAAAGCTTGCAATGCTGCTTTTGGACAAAGGGGCAGAAACTGGAAAAATAGATTTGAAAGGCAAGTCATGTCTTCACTATGCAGCAGAGGCAGATGAGCCAGGTCCTCTGAAGAAGCTGCTAGATTTGAAAACCATAGATGTGAATCAGGTGTCGCGTACTGGCTGGAGTCCATTGCACTTTGCTTGCTCCAGACCGAAAAGTCTCATGGCAGTCCAGGCTCTCCTCAGACATGGAGCTCAGGCCAAGCCTCCAGATAAAAGCAGCACAGAAACGCCACTTCATGTTGCCGCGAGGAAAGGCAGTCTGGAAACAGTTCAGGCCTTGGTGGAGAGCAGTAGTGACGTGATTGCTGCATGTGAAAGTGTCAACACAACCAGTCCTTTTCTCCTTGCATGCGAAAACGGTAACAAAGACGTAGTGAAATATTTGCATCAGAACAAAGCTAATGTCTCAAAAAGGGATAAAGATGACACCTCAGCCCTCCACTTTGCTGCCATGAGTGGCAATGTTGAAACTGTGCAGTGTGTGATGGATGACATTGGTCTGAATGTAAATGTGAGAAACAAGTCTGCAAAGACTCCCTTGTTGCTAGCTTGTCAGAGTGGCAAAGTGGAAGTAGTGAAGCACCTGAGAGAGAGGAATGCAGACTTGTCAGTTGTAGATGAAGATGAAAACACAGCCCTCCACTGGGCTGCCTGGAGTGGCAATGTTGAAACTGTGCAGTGTGTGATGGATGACATTGGTCTGAATGTAAATGTGAGAAACAAGTATGCAAAAACTCCCTTGTTGCTAGCTTGTCAGAATGGCAAAGTGGAAGTAGTGAAGCACCTGAGAGAGAGGAATGCAGACTTGTCAGTTGTAGATGTAAATGGCACACAGCCCTCCACTGGGCTGCCTGGAGTGGCAATGTTGAAACTGTGCAGTGTGTGATGGATGACATTGGTCTGAATGTAAATGTGAGAAACAAGTCTGGAATGACTCCCTTGTTGACAGCTTGTGAGAGTGGCAAAGTGGAAGTAGTGAAGCACCTGAGAGAGAGGAATGCAGACTTGTCAGTTGTAGATGTAGATGGAAACACAGCCCTCCACTTGGCTGCCTGGAGTGGCAATGTTGAAACTGTGCAGTGTGTGATGGATGACAGTGGTCTGAATGTAAATGTGAGAAACAAGTCTGCAAAAACTCCCTTGTTGCTAGCTTGTCAGAGTGGCAAAGTGGAAGTAGTGAAGCACCTGAGAGAGAGGAATGCAGACTTGTCAGTTGTAGATGGAAATGAAAACACAGCCCTCCACTGGGCTGCCTGGAGTGGCAATGTTGAAACTGTGCAGTGTGTGATGGATGACATTGGTCTGAATGTAAATGTGAGAAACAAGTATGCACATACTCCCTTGTTGCTAGCTTGTCAGAGTGGCAAAGTGGAAGTAGTGAAGCACCTGAGAGAGAGGAATGCAGACTTGTCAGTTGTAGATGTAGATGGAACACAGCCCTCCACTGGCTGCCTGGAGTGGCAATGTTGAAACTGTGCAGTGTGTGATGGATGACATTGGTCTGAATGTAAATGTGAGAAACAAGTCTGCAATGACTCCCTTGTTGCTAGCTTGTCAGAGTGGCAAAGTGGAAGTAGTGAAGCACCTGAGAGAGAGGAATGCAGACTTGTCAGTTGTAGATGGAAATGAAAACACAGCCCTCCACTGGGCTGCCTGGAGTGGCAATGTTGAAACTGTGCAGTGTGTGATGGATGACATTGGTCTGAATGTAAATGTGAGAAACAAGTCTGCAAAGACTCCCTTGTTGCTAGCATGTGAGAGTGGCAAAGTGGAAGTAGTGAAGCACCTGAGAGAGAGGAATGCAGACTTGTCAGTTGTAGATGTAAATGAAAACACAGCCCTCCACTGGGCTGCCTGGAGTGGCGATCTGGACACAGTTCGATATTTGGTAGAGGGCATTGGTATGGAAGTGGTCAGGATGAACTCTCGTGGAAGGACACCAGCATCCATGGCTCATGAGGAAGGCCATGAGGCGGTCGCGGAGTACCTGAATGAGAAGGGCCAAACACTTGGGAATAAGAGGAGGGGTTTGAAGCCGCATTGTCTGCTGCAGTAGGAAAATCAGAAACGCGTGTAGCTTATTGTATTGAAGTGTGTGTGTGTGTGTGTGTGTGTGTGTGTGTGTGTGTGTGTGTGTGTGTGAGTGTGTGTGTGAGTGTGTGAGAGTGTGTGAGAGTGTGTGAGAGTGGGCGAGAGTGGGTGAGAGTGGGTGAGAGTGTGTGAGTCCAAAATACACAATAAGTGTATGGCATTTGGTGCTTCTTGATACTTATTTCGTTAGAAAATGCTTGAAACTCAAATTCTGGGTGTCTGAGAACTCTAATGAAATTGTGAAGCAGACAGACAGGCAAGCTCGAAGGCAAACTGAAAGGAAGGCAGGCAGGCAGGCAAGTCATCAACCAGGGAGGACAGGAAGGCATGAAGACGAGAAACTAAGCAGACAGGCAGGCATGTAGGTAGGCAGGGAAGATAGAAAGGCAGGCAGGCAGGCATGCAGGAAGGCAGGAAGGCAGGCAAACTGGCTGCCACAAAGACGGGCATGGAGGGATAGAAGTGGCCTGACCAGGAGGAACGCCAAAAGGAAACGAGGCAGGCATTGAAGATAGAAGATTGATGGGAACTCCAACCCTCATAGTTGAAAGTGGAAGAGTCGTTACCAACACAACAGAGGATGTGTCACCACAGTATACTGCTGGATGTCCCCCCGCCCTCCACCCCCTTGTAATCTCTGAATGATTAGTTTTAGGGACCCACATCTGTAGCTTGCCGCCAACCTGTTACCACATATATTTTTAGCAGTTCTTTTAAATACATTTCTCTGCTTAAATTTGCTTTCTTCCTTCGTCCCTTTCCTGTTGGTGAGTGAAATCTGTGCAGACCCTTGTACCAGTGCAATGCTCTCTGTATCATGTGTGACTAAATACATAAACCTTGTTTTCTTTAGGTGTGGACCGTTGTAAAGTTATTTCTAGACAAAAGTGCCTTCTTTTCTCCGACAAATCATGGTAGAACGTGAAAGGATTTTCTGTAGATCTCCCTTCGCCACGCAGTGCTTGCAAAACGCACACGGAATCTCCCCCTGTTGGTAGTGGCAGAGCAACTGAGACACGAAATTCGCATTTTGGCATTGACTGGTTAGTTCTGTATCTTCATGGTTGTTTTGAATGAGGTAGTGAAGGTTTTCCCTTTCCAGTGGGACTTTACTTGCAGTCGTTCCAGCCCCTGAGTCCGAGAAAGGTCTGTAGAAGCTTCATGGGTTGCATTACCTGTGCGTGTCTTTGGGGAACGTGGCATTTTTGGTGTTCTGGTTCTTTTTCCACACCTCAGTTTTTGTATTGTTCACTGATTTGTGCACGTGTTTACGAAACATCCACATGTGTGGGTGCTTCAAACGATCTATTGAAATATATCAAGTGCTATTTCGGAGTTGTTGTCATTGTTGTTGTTATTGTTGTTTTTGTTGTTGCTCTTGATGATGATGATGATGATGATGATGATGATGATGATGATGATGATGATGATGATGATGATGATGATGATGATGATGATGATGATGAATAATTGGCTATAATATGTGAAAATATGTTCAAAGAGAAAGACGTTTGACTTTAAGTGATCCATTGCAAACCAAATAAGATGTCCTATTGTTGACAAATGTGCAAGTAGGAAAGAGTTGATTGTTGATTGTTGGTGCCATTACTGCATGCACAACAGTTGTAAAGTATTGACTCTGGTTTTCCCCTCACTTTTCCATTTGATGCCTTGTGTGCAGTGTATATGTACATATTGCTGTGGTGTAATTTGTCGATGGCACTTTTGCACACAAAGTACTGACAAAATACATGTGGACATTTGTGTAACTTTTCTTTGTTCACGCCTACGAGGAGAAATGTAGAGCTTGAGACTACTGATATGTGATCTCTTGCAAGAAACGTAGACGTCTTGTCATGTAAGAATGATGAAGAGATTGTTGACCTATTTGGTTCTCAACAAATCAGGCTTGACAAGTCTTTGAATGACATTTCTAACTGTTCATGTTTTTTAATCACAATGTCGTTCTCCATTATTTTTGTTTACTGTTCAGAAGAAAGCCAATGCACCTGCTATGAATATGTGATGTGTGTCATCTGATTCATGGAGCGCTGTCAGGGAAGAAAAAGGTAAATACTTGAATGCAGTGGTTGTCATCACAGGTTGTTTCATGGCCAGGTAAGCATTGTTTGATGACACTTATGCATGCACGCCACAGCCACTGCAATCAGTCTTTCTTCGTGAGGGTTGCTCATCCTGTATGTAGTTCATGAAGGCGATGCCCTATTGTTGCATTCGAGTCCGTTTAGTCGTTGAGGTGTTTCCATGTTACACATCGTTGTAGTGCTGCTTGATGTTGACACTTACGCATGCACTCTGTGGACGCTATGTGTCGTCTTTCTTCCTGAGTTTGCTCACGCTGCATAGAGTTTATGATGGCGATTTTGTTTTAGTGCATTGGAGTCCATTTTGTTGATGAGATGTTTTCAAAGTACACGTTGTTATTTTGCTTGTTGAGAGCATGAGTGCGAACACAATATGACAATACACGCATAATTTCTTGCTTAAGAAAGTGGCACTCAGTTCGTTGATTAAATGTTTTCTTGAAACGCATCATCGTATGTTTGCTTATTGTTCACATAGTTCCATGAAGATTTTCTTGTGGAAGAATATCTTTAATTTGCATTTAATCTGTTGAGTAGATGTGTTCATGAGACACATCCTTGCTGTTGCTCGTTGTTAGCACAAGTGTATGTACACCAGTGTCAATACAAGCACAAGTGTATGTACACCAGTGTCAATACAAGCAGAATGTATTGCTGAAGAATAGAGTGTCGTTTCATTGCGTTTGCATTCGCTTTATTGATAAGATGTTTTCATGACACGTTTTGTTGAACAGGTGCTTGTTTAAAACCTACTTGCACACCAGTGACAACGCATGCAGAGCTTATTGGGGAAGAATATACTTTGTGGGTTGCATTTGCATTCAGTTTGTTAAATAAACGTTGATAGACATTGTTGTACGTTTGCTTGTTAATACATCTGCATACACGCAAATGATAATGCATGCACAATTTCTTGGGGAAGAAAAGAGTTTATTTGTTTCTTTTGCATGCGGTTTGTTCATAGAATGTTGATAGGCATTGTTGTACGTTTGCTTGTTAATATTTCGGCATGCACATCAATGACAATATATGCGAAAATGTCCTTCACTCATGACAACTTGCAGTTGCATTTGCATTCGTTTTGTTGATTGGTGGTTTTCATGATGCATATTGTTATACTGTCGTGTTGGTGTTTTTTTTCACGTCTGCTGTTGATTTTCATCTGTCAAAGGTCGATGTTTCTTACAGCCGTCTGATAGAAAAGCTGTCCTTAGCCTGAGAATGGAGTGAAGATAAGAGCACCTATCGAGAATGCAAGTCAATGTGCGTGTTTGCTCTGTGTTTGTGCGTGGAAGCATACGTGTGCATGTGTAGGTTGAGGTTTGTACCTTCTGGTATATGTACTGGGCTTGATAACTTATATCACTCGCCTCATGTTTTCCATGTGAAAATCTGCAAACTTCCGTGATGTCTTGATGCTCATCCTCTTTGTTAATGCATGCAATGAAATGATAACACTTGTCAAAGGGGTTTCCTTGTTCAGAGACGTTGGATTCTTATTCTAATTTGTTTAAGACTCCTTTTGCCTTGATTGCTCATGGGTCGAATACACCGTGGGCCTACATCGCGTACGTTGACTTTGTGTATCTCCATGGCATCTGGCTGGACTAGTGATTCCTATTGTTGTGAGTGTTTGTCGATGAAATTGATGAGAACTAATATGTAACCACCAGCACTTTGAACATCACTATTTTGGTTTTGCCATGTAATTTAGAAAATAATTTTTAAAATATTATGCTATGTTATCACGTAAGATCATCTTTCACCCTCTTAAAAACGTACTGCGTTGATCACATGTTATGCATATCGTTGCATTGTTTTGAGTTTATGACACATCTGCATCTACTTTATCAGCAATGACTGCTGGGGTTATCTTGGGTAGTTTATTGGGGGAGGGGCCGCTATTGTGGAGGGCCGCTATTGCGGAGGGCCGCTATTGCGGGGTTTTTTCAACAAAGGTTCCTCAGGCAATTTTGATTCTTTTGTCCTAAAACGCATAAAAAACCATAATATTTTTGTTACTTTTTTTGCAACTTTTTTTTCTATTGCGGGGGGCCGCTATTGCGGGATTTTTTCAACAAAAGTTCCTCAGGCAATTTTAATTCTTTTGTTCTAAAACGCCTAAAAAACCATAATATTTTTGTTACTTTTTTAACTTTTTTTTTCTATTGCGGGGGACCGCTATTGCGGGATTTTTTCAACAAAAGTTCCTCAGGCAATTTTGATTCTTTTGTCCTAAAACGAATAAAAAACCATAAAATGTATGTTACTTTTTTTTCAACTTAGAAAAATTTTCGGGTTTTTTTCTATTGCGGGGGGCCGCTATTGCGGGATTTCTTTTAGAAAAAAAAAACACAAAAATGTTTCTTAGTTGAAAAAAGTAACATACATTTTATGGTTTTTTATGCGTTTTAGGACAAAAGAATCTAAATTGCCTGAGGAACTTGTGTTGAAAAAATCCCGCAATAGCGGCCCCCCGCAATAGAAAAAAAAATTAAAAAAACAAAAGTAACAAAAATATTATGGTTTTTAATGCATTTTAGGACAAAAGAATCAAAATTGCCTGAGGAACTTTTGTTGAAAAAATCCCGCAATAGCGGCCCCCCGCAATAGCGGCCCTCCGCAATAGAGAGCTGACCCCGTTTATTGTCATGCAGTTGCTGTCTGGACGTGTCGAGTTTCTGAAGATGACATTGATTAGTTGATTTCCAGACCAGATGAAAATGAGGCCATTAATGAGAAACGCCGAGGTACTGACGTGCTAGTTTAGGCTAATCTGAGATTGATTTACTGTTTGTTGGTCAGGTCCTAAACACTGCAAGCTGAACAAAGGATGAGTAGTTGTAGACACGTATGCTCACACACACACACACACACACACACACACACACACACACACACACACACACACACACAGAGGCATACACACACATGCACGCGCATGCACGCGCATGCGCGTACACACTTACAAACATTTGGAATTATGCCTTGTAAGAAAGACATACAGTTTCAATCGCTATGTCTTCACACCAATGCTATAGCGTTTCCATCATGTGAATCAGTGCTATCATAATAGATGATGATATAAAAAGTAGTTGAACATTCTGTGTAGAAACTACCACAATAGAATTATTCCTTTATTTCAAGAGCTAGTAGAGTGTTTGTTAAGAAGATTTCTAGAATACCCTTACTTCTCGATCTTTTAATGGTAAGAAAACAGTGCATTCCATTCATCACGATTGTTTTGCTACTGTTATGCTTAGCGCGCGCGTGCATGCGTGCGTGCGTGCGTGCGTGCGTGCGTGTGTGTGTGTGATTGAATGTGCATGCATATGCATGGGGAGGGGGAGAGAGAGAGAGAGAGAGAGAGAGAGAGAGAGAGAGAGAGAGAGAGAGAGAGAGAGAGAGAGAGAGAGAGAGAGAGAGAGAGAGAGAGAGAGAGAGAGAGAGAGAGAGAGAGAGAGAGAGAGAGAGAGAGAATGTTAAATAACTATAAACGCCAAAGCATTTTTTCCTGCCATGGGGTTATTTGAATGTATGTAATAGTTTGATATCCATTTTTATGTAAAAAGTGCTCATTGGTTTTCCTATTGTGTCCACAGTTGTCTTAGTATATGTACTTTCCCTACCGGACAGCTCATGTAGGGCACGTAGCATAAGTGGGCAATGTTTTATGACGGTTTTTGTTTGCTCAGGTTTATTTGCCTTGTGCAGTATTTTGTTTGTTAATGTTTACTTCAGAATCAGCATTAGGACTGACGAAAACATAACAAGATAGTGATTGAAAACTCAGTGCGGTTATTCAACATGTTCAGTCCGCAAACTGGGATGTTCTTTCAGCAATTGTTTGTGTAGCCTCTTGGTCTCTCATGACTGTACATGACCAAAGGTACAGATTGGTGTTTTTGGTCCCGTTGTCTGGATAGGTCAATACTTCAATTGACGTTAGTGCTCTGTTCACTTCTAAAATGCACGTCTGTACCAATGACGTAACTGCTGTGACATTTTCCACCTGACGCTGTTACGTTAGTGCCTGCAAGTTCGGCACGACAATAATGTGAAAGGTTATGCGTTTATTATCCTGAGATTTGTGTGATGATGATGTAGATGTGTTGTATTCTAAACGGCATTGCATTCTCCATGCATATTCGTGTTTAATAAAAGGTTGCTACTGCGACATTCCTTAAACCAATACTGTTTTTGTTTTCTGTGCTTGCCCTGGAATATTTGAGAGAGAGAGAGAGAGAGAGAGAGAGAGAGAGAGAGAGAGAGAGAGAGAGAGAGAGAGAGAGAGAGAGAGAGAGAGAGGGGGGGGGGGGAGGGAGGGAATAAGGGAGAGGGGGAGAAAGAGGGGGAGGGGAGAGAGCGGGGAGAGAGAGGGGGGGGGGGGGGGAGGGGGGGGAGGGGGAAGGAGGGAGGGAGAGGGGGGGGGGGACTGATATTGAGACTAATATTGAGGAGCTTTTATTCAGGGCGACGACCGATCTCAGATTTCAAATATACACATAAATATACAGGTAAATATACACACTAAAATATGGATTTACATCCACGATGAGATTTATCATACAACAGTAATTCGGGTTATGCATGTGTGTGGATTAGGGGCCGCTATTGCGGAGGGCCGCTATTGCGGGGGGCCGCTATTGCGGGATTTTTTTTGGTCAAAAGTGCTTAGGGCCATTTTGATTCTTCTGTCCTAGAACGCCTAAAAAACCATACAATTTTTGTTACTTTTTTGAAATTTTTCGTGTTTTTTTCTATTGCGGGGGGCCGCTATTGCGGGATTTTTTTTCAAAAGTTCTTAAGGCCATTTTGATTCTTTTGTCCTAAAACGCCTAAAATACCATTCAATTTTTGTTACTTTTTTATTTAAAAAAAATTTACAAACAAATTTGTAGCCCATTTTGATTGTTTTGTCCCAAAACGCCAAAACAAAAATGGTATGGTTTTTAGGCGTTTCAGGAGGGTGAAAATGGTCAGATTCTGCCGGTAGGTTCCGTAGCCGTAGTTTTTATCAATAACGGGTGAAGCTTTAAAGATATTCTAACTCCATCCCACTTTTGACTCTCAACGGGTGGTCCCTACGCCCTAACTCCAGGACCCGACGCTGATGTTGGTCACAAACGTGACAAAAAGTAACGCGTCCGGGTTTAGGTGAAACTCCCCGGACAGGCTAAGTCAGTCAGGCGGGGTGGCGGGTGCAGCCTAGGCTGAGCGCAATCGGTAAAACCCGATCAAGAAATTTTGGGCAAAATTATATGAAGAAAAAAAACTAAAAAATTTCTAAGTTAAAAAAATATTAAAAATAAGGGGTTTTTTGCGTTTTAGGACAAGAGAATAAAAATGGCCTTAAGAATCTTTGACCAAAAAGTATCCCGCAATAGCGGCCAACTGCAATAGGTAAAAACACACGAAAAATAAAAATAAAAAGTAACAAACATTTTATGGTTTTTATGCGTTTTAGGACAAAAGAATCAAAATGGCCTTAAGAACTTGTGACCAAAAAAATCCCGCAATAGCGGCCCCCGCAATAGCGGCCCTCCGCAATAGAGAGCCGACCCCCGTGTGTGATGCTGCATGAGAAAATGAAGCTTAACGTGCAAAAATTCAAAATTTATATATGAACATGACTGAATGCAACCACATCTTGTCAACATTTCCCAACAAACAGCTTGTTTCTATGCATTAGTTTTTTAATCAATTTTTTTAATTACTTGGGTATTGTGTATCAACTTTTGGAAAAAAGAGTTTAAACATCCATGAATTTTACAACTATGATCACTTCCACACCAGAAAATTATCAACAATGGATTTTGTATGAAAATGCTCAGCAGCCATGTTGCTGTTCAGACATACATTCAAATATATCAGCCATAATGATTCACTAGAATTTATCCCATGAAAGTAAGTATGAGTAATATTTTAGCTACAAATCACTTAATGTTGCATAATAATTGGGGTACACCTATCAAAGACAAATGCACATAAAACCATCATCAGAATTTCCCCAATAATGATTTTGGTACCGAAGCATAGAAAAAGCATTGCACTATTTGGGCATGCATTCACTTCGTGATCAACAAAGGAACACGAGAATTGCATCAGTGCTTTCCTAAACCACCCAGACAAGTGCACATGCATTACTTTCATGATGTTTCGTGTTATACTTCGAGTATTGTGTACTGCTTTGGAGAGAAATTTTTGCAGGCAATTGAACTTGAAGAGGAACTGTGGCTTTTTCGGTGATGAATTTTAATCCTTCATTTAAAATGTCACTGAAGTTTGTTCATTATGATAAGTTTGATGATATTTAAGCACTGACAGTTAAAACTTCCTGACCCTTTATTAATCTTGAATGAGAAAGGCAAAACCCATGAGAGTCAATCAAAATGTGGTGGGGCTTAATGCCCCACATTTTAGCGTTTTGTTTCTAAAATGAAAATGTTAAAAGTCAACAAGACAATATAGGACTGATGAAATACACACACACACACACACACACACACACACACACACACACACACACACACACACACACACACACACACCTGTACTCTAAATGAGCATGTGTTTCTTTTTTCTGTTTCATATATTCATCCTGAAAATGTCAGTAAAAGACTGGTTGGTGCCTGTTTCCCTTCAATTTTCTGTACCTGATTCTGTAGCATTATGTCAAGAAAACAGCCGTTTCTGCCATACGTAAATACACAAATCAGAAGAAATAAATGGAAACAATACACTTTGTTTGATGAATGGTATCACATGCAGCTTGTTGGGTTGCTTTGAGCTGTCAGAGGCTACCAATAGGGCATCGGGGCTGCATCATGTCATTTTGGACCTTGCTTCTGTGCATTGGCAGAACAATTTACAGTAAAATTAAGATTAGGAATGTTTTTCCTCCTGTGTGATTCTATGCATTTGTAAGTTATTTTCTACGTTTTAGATGAGATAAAACTTATCAAAATATGTATCTTATGTTGGGGCCTAATGCCCCGACCTCCTGGGGCTTAATGCCTCGAGAGCATGAAGTTCACTGTAAGATATAAAATTTGTTTTTAAATATTTGGTTTCGAGTTTACTAAAGAAAGTCAGTATGTTTCATTGGATATCAGTGTCCTCAATTTGTTTACTCTGTTTAACTTGATGTAACTTTTTACAGAACAGAATAATTGCTGAAATTAAAAAAGGGAGTGCCTAATGCCCCACTTTCCCCTACACCTAGGCCTCCTTCACAACAGCCACTGTCCCCTACACCTAGGCCTCCTTCACAACAGCCACTGTCCCCTACACCTAGGCCTCCTTCACAGCAGCCACTGTCCCCTACACCTAGGCCTCCTTCACAACAGCCACTGTCCCCTACACCTAGGCCTCCTTCACAACAGCCACTGTCCCTACACCTAGGCCTCCTTCACAGCAGTGTCCCTACACTAGGCCTCCTCACAGCAGTGCCCTACCTAGGCCTCTCCAGCAGTGTCCCTACACCTAGGCCTCCTTCACAGCAGTGTCCCCTACACCTAGGCCTCCTTCACAGCAGTGTCCCCTACACCTAGGCCTCCTTCACAGCAGCCACTGTCCCCTACACCTAGGCCTCCTTCACAGCAGTGTCCCCTACACCTAGGCCTCCTTCACAGCAGCCACTGTCCCCTACACCTAGGCCTCCTTCACAACAGCCACTGTCCCCTACACCTAGGCCTCCTTCACAACAGCCACTGTCCCCTACACCTAGGCCTCCTTCACAACAGCCACTGTCCCCTACACCTAGGCCTCCTTCACAACAGCCACTGTCCCCTACACCTAGGCCTCCTTCACAGCAGTGTCCCCTACACCTAGGCCTCCTTCACAGCAGTGTCCCCTACACCTAGGCCTCCTTCACAACAGCCACTGTCCCCTACACCTAGGCCTCCTTCACAGCAGCCACTGTCCCCTACACCTAGGCCTCCTTCACAACAGCCACTGTCCCCTACACCTAGGCCTCCTTCACAGCAGTGTCCCCTACACCTAGGCCTCCTTCACAACAGCCACTGTCCCCTACACCTAGGCCTCCTTCACAGCAGCCACTGTCCCCTACACCTAGGCCTCCTTCACAACAGCCACTGTCCCCTACACCTAGGCCTCCTTCACAGCAGCCACTGTCCCCTACACCTAGGCCTCCTTCACAGCAGCCACTGTCCCCTACACCTAGGCCTCCTTCACAGCAGCCACTGTCCCCTACACCTAGGCCTCCTTCACAGCAGCCACTGTCCCCTACACCTAGGCCTCCTTCACAGCAGCCACTGTCCCCTACACCTAGGCCTCCTTCACAACAGCCACTGTACCAAAGATAGGATCTTTGACTGTACATGAGATAATTTTTCTTTCATTCTTACTAACATGTAAAATTCATGTGAAATTTCTCCCCCTCCCTCCTCTCTCTCTCTCTCTCTCTCTCTCTCTCTCTCTCTCTCTCTCTCTCTCTCTCTCTCTCTCTCTCTCTCTCTCTCTCTCTCTCTCTCTCTCTCTCTCTCTCTCTCTCTCTCTCTCTCTCTCGTCGGTCGGTCTTTCTGTCTGTCTCCAACTGTGAGGCAATGAAAATGCACATTCTATTTCTTGCGTATACATGTGTACATATGTGTACCTGAGTGTGAGTGATAAGCATGTTCCTTTGTGAGCGTGTGTATGTGAGTGTGTGTGTGCATGCATGCATATGCATCTGCGAGTGCATGCATGCATGTGTGTGCATGTAGGTGTGAGTGCATGCATGTGTGTGCCTGCATGCATGTGTGAGTACGTGCATATGTGTCTGTGCATGTGTGTGTGTGTGTGTGTGTGTGTGTGTGTGTGCATGTGCGTGTGTGCATGTATTATCCTCCTCTACAATCATGGGTTCCAACAGGAGAATATTGTATAGCAGCTGCTGTGCGTCAAATGTTCAGTGGGTCCAGTTTCTACAGGGTGTATTGAAGACAGACACATCTGGTTACTGCATCAGTCACAAGACCATGGAGAATGAAGGCACAGTATATTACTACGGTGGTGTATAGATCATCAAGCAAAGACCATAGTGAACAATTGCTGCAGAGAAGGCCAAGCACTGAACACATACACAGTGCCTGTGCACACAGGGAGTGACATTCCAGTCACGGCTGTCTGTGGATGCCATTCCTTCTGCATTTCTGTTGTCACCAGTTTGTTACCACAGCCAGTGTCATTCCTGCCCTGGTTCTCATCAACTCCACCACCTCTACCACAAGATGTGTCTCGTCACTACACTGAGGGTTCTACATCTCCAGACAGCACTGTCACCATGTATTGACATTGACCACCACCTCTACCACAAGATGTGTCTCGTCACTACACTGAGGGTTCTACATCTCCAGACAGCACTGTCACCATGTATTGACATTGACCACCACCTCTACCACAAGATGTGTCTCGTCACTACACTGAGGGTTCTACATCTCCAGACAGCACTGTCACCATGTATTGACATTGACCACCACCTCTACCACAGGATGTGTCTCGTCACTACACTGAGGGTTCTACATCTCCAGACAGCACTGTCACCATGTATTGACATTGACCACCACCTCTACCACAAGATGTGTCTCGTCACTACACTGAGGGTTCTACATCTCCAGACAGCACTGTCACCATGTATTGACATTGACCACCACCTCTACCACAAGATGTGTCTCGTCACTACACTGAGGGTTCTACATCTCCAGACAGCACTGTCACCATGTATTGACATTGACCACCACCTCTACCACAAGATGTGTCTCGTCACTACANNNCTTGATAACTTATATCACTCGCCTCATGTTTTCCATGTGTAGGTTGAGGTTTGTACCTTCTGGTATATGTACTGGGCTTGATAACTTATATCACTCGCCTCATGTTTTCCATGTGTAGGTTGAGGTTTGTACCTTCTGGTATATGTACTGGGCTTGATAACTTATATCACTCGCCTCATGTTTTCCATGTGTAGGTTGAGGTTTGTACCTTCTGGTATATGTACTGGGCTTGATAACTTATATCACTCGCCTCATGTTTTCCATGTGTAGGTTGAGGTTTGTACCTTCTGGTATATGTACTGGGCTTGATAACTTATATCACTCGCCTCATGTTTTCCATGTGAAAATCTGCAAACTTCCGTGATGTCTTGATGCTCATCCTCTTTGTTAATGCATGCAATGAAATGATAACACTTGTCAAAGGGGTTTCCTTGTTCAGAGACGTTGGATTCTTATTCTAATTTGTTTAAGACTCCTTTTGCCTTGATTGCTCATGGGTCGAATACACCGTGGGCCTACATCGCGTACGTTGACTTTGTGTATCTCCATGGCATCTGGCTGGACTAGTGATTCCTATTGTTGTGAGTGTTTGTCGATGAAATTGATGAGAACTAATATGTAACCACCAGCACTTTGAACATCACTATTTTGGTTTTGCAATGTAATCTAGAAAACAATTTTTAAAATATTCTGCGATGTTATCACGTAAGATCATCTTTCATCCTCTTAAAAACGTACTTCGTTGATCACATGTTATACATATCGTTGCATTGTTCTGAGTTTATGACACATCTGCATCTACTTTATCAGCAATGACTGCTGGGGTAATCTTGGGTAGTTTATTGTCATGAATTTGCTGTCTGGACGTGTCGAGTTTCTGAAGATGATATTGATTAGTTGATTTCCAGACCAGATGAGAATGAGGCCATTAATGAGAAACGTCGAGGTACTGACGTGCTAGTTTAGGCTAATCTGAGATTGATTTACTGTTTGTTGGTCAGGTCCTAAACACTGCAAGCTGAACAAAGGATGAGTAGTTGTAGACACGTATGCTCACACATTTTTTCATAGTTTGTGTCAAATGATAACGACATCCACTACCACAAAGCGCAAAATCGCACACACACACACACACACACACACACACACACACACATGCACGCGCATGCACACACATGCACACGCATGCGCGTACACACTTACAAACATTCGGGTATTATGCCTTGTAAGAAAGACATACAGCTTCAATCGCTATGTCTTCACACCAATGCTATAACGTTTCCATCATGTGAATCAGTGCTATCATAATAGATGATGATATAAAAAGTAGTTGAACATTCTGTGTAGAAACTACCACAATAGAATTATTCCTTTATTTCAAGAGCTAGTAGAGTGTTAGTTAAAGAGAGTTCTAGAATATCCTTACTTCTCGACCTTTTAATGGTAAGAAAACAGTGCATCACGATTGTTTTGCTACGGTTATGTTTAGCGCGCGCGCGTGCGTGCGTGAATGTGCATGCATATGCATGGAAAGGAGAGAGAGAGAGAGAGAGAGAGAGAGAGAGAGAGAGAGAGAGAGAGAGAGAGAGAGAGTGTTAAATAACTATAAACATAAATCATTTTTCTGCCATGGGGTCATTTGAATGTATGTAATAGTTTGATATCCATTTTTATGTAAAAAGTGCTCATTGGTTTTCCTATTGTGTCCACAGTTGTCTTAGTATATGTACTTTCCCTACAGGACAGCTTATCTATGGCACGTAGCATGTTTTGTGTAGTCTCTTGGTCTCTCATGACTGTACATGACCAAAGGTACAGATTGGCGTTTTTGGTCCCGTTGTCTGGATAGGTCAATACTTCAATTGACGTTAGTGCTCTGTTCACTTCTAAAATGCATGTCTGTACCAATGACGTAACTGTTGTGACATTTCCCCCCTGACGCTGTTACTTTAGTGCCTGCAAGTTCGGCACGACAATAATGTGAAAGGTTATGCGTTTATTATCCTGGGATTTGTGTGATGATGATGTAGATGTGTTGTATTCTAAACGGCATTGCATTCTCCATGCATATTCGTGTTTAATAAAAGGTTGCTACTGCGACATTCCTTAAACCAATACTGTTTTTGTTTTCTGTGCTTGCCCTGGAATATTTGAGAGAGAGAGAGAGAGAGAGAGAGAGAGAGAGAGAGAGAGAGAGAGAGAGAAGAGAGAGAGAGAGAGGCAGAGAGAGAGAGAGAGAGAGAGGGGGGGTGGAGAAGGGGGGGGGGAGGTGGAGGGGGGAGAGGGGGGGAAGGGGGGAGGGGAGGGGAGGAGGGGAGGGGAGAGGGGAAGGGAGGGAGGAAGAGGGGAAGGGGAAGGGAGGGAGGGAGAGGGGAAGGGAGGGAGGGAGAGGGGAAGGGAGAAGGGAAGGGAGGGACGGAGAAGGGAAGGGAGGGAGAGAGGGGAGGGGACTGATATTGAGACTGATATTGAGAAGCTTTTATTCAGGCCGACGACCGATCTCAGATTTCAAATATACACATAAATATTCAGGTAAATATACACACTAAAAGATGGATTTACATCCACGATGAGATTTATCATACAACAGTAATTCGGTGTTCTGCACATGTGTGATGCTGCATGAGAAATTGAAGCTTAACATGCAAAAATTCAAAATTGAGATATTAACATGACTGAATGCAACCACATCTTGTCAACATTTCCCAACAAACAGCTTGTTTCTATATATTAGTTTTTTTTAAAATCAATTTAAGTTACCTGGGGTAATGTGTATCAACTTTTGGAAAAAAGAGTTTAAACATCCATGAATTTTACAACTATGATCACTTCCACATCAGAAAGTTATCAACAATGGATTTGGTATGAAAATGCTCAGCAGCCATATTGCTGTTCAGACATACATTCACATCAGCCATAATGATTCACTAGAATTTATCCCATGAAAGTAAGTATGGGTAATATTTTAGCTACAAATCACTTAATGTTGCATAATAACTGGGGTACACCTACCAAAGACAAATGCACATAAAACCATCATCAGAATTTCCCAATAATGATTTTGGTACCGAAGCATAGAAAAAGCATTGCACTATTTGAGCATGCATTCACTCTATCCAGGATAATTGCCTGAAACTTGCTTTGGAGGGAAAACTTTTAATACACAAACATTGTGATAATTCACGCTAATGTTGCATCAAGATACTCCAAAATAAAACCTATCAGAAGTTTCCTAGGAAGGATTCTAATACTAAGACCAGAAGAATTTACTAAAGCAATATTTCTTGGGGAAAATTGTTCGCTCAATAAACACAGTTTCACATCAAAAGACAAAATGCATGTAACACTGTATCGAAATGTTGTCAGCACTGGTCTTTGCACCAAGACATTGTAGTATTCAGTCATAAAGTCACTTTTCCTGATATAATTCAAAGACTTTTTTGTCATTAAGGATTTCAATGAAGGAAGGCATGCCGCTTATGAAAACAACATCAACAGACACGTTATGTACAGTCATGGGGAAAACATTGGGTGACCAAGTTATTTTGTAGTCTTTCTTGCTCCCAAGCATCTGAGTTTTTTCCTTGGTCGCCCTGGTCATCTTCTCTGAGATTCGGGGGGAACAGGCTGGGCACCTGGGGGGACAGGCTGGGTACCTGGGGGACAGGCTGGGCACTGGGGGGACAGGCTGGGCACTGGGGGACAGGCTGGTTACTGGGAGGACAGGCTGGGTACTGGAGGGACAATCTGGGCATTGGGGGGACAGGCTGGGCACTAGGGGACAGGCTGGGTACTGGGGGGACAGGCTGGGCACTGGGGGACAGGCTGGGCACTGGGGGACAGGCTGGGTACTGGGGGACAGGCTGGGTACTGGGGGACAGGCTGGGTACTGGGGAACAGGCTGGGCACTGGGGGACAGGCTGGGTACTGGGGGACAGGCTGGGTACTGGGGGGACAGGCTGGGCACTGGGGGACAGGCTGGGTACTGGGGGGACAGGCTGGGTACTGGGGGACAGGCTGGGTACTGGGGGGACAGGCTGGGTACTGGGGGACAGGCTGGGTACTGGGGGACAGGCTGGGTACTGGGGGACAGGCTGGGTACTGGGGGACTGGCTGGGTACTGGGGAACAGGCTGGGCACTGGGGGACAGGCTGGGTACTGGGGGACAGGCTGGGTACTGGGGGACAGGCTGGGTACTGGGGGACAGGCTGGGTACTGGGGGGACAGGCTGGGTACTGGGGGACAGGCTGCGTACTGGGGGACAGGCTGGGCACTGGGGGGACAGGCTGGGTACTGGGGGACAGGCTGGGCACTGGGGGACAGGCTGGGTACTGGGGAACAGGCTGGGCACTGGGGGACAGGCTGGGTACTGGGGGACAGGCTGGGTACTGGGGGGACAGGCTGGGTACTGGGGGACAGGCTGGGTACTGGGGGACAGGCTGGGCACTGGGGGGACAGGCTGGGCACTGGGGGACAGGCTGGGTACTGGGGGACAGGCTGGGTACCTGGGGGACAGGCTGGGCACTGGGGGGACAGGCTGGGTACTGGGGGACAAGTTGGGTACCTAGGGGGACAGGCTGGGCACTGGGGGACAGGCTGGGTACTGGGGGACAGGCTGGGTACTGGGGGACAGGCTGGGTACTGGGGGGACAGGCTGGGCACTGGGGGACAGGCTGGGCACTGGGGGACAGGCTGAGTACTGGGGGACAGGCTGGGTACGGGGGGACACGCTGGGTACTGGGGGACAGGCTGGGTACTGGGGGGACAGGCTGGGTACTGGGGCACAGGCTGGGTACTGGGGGACAGGCTGGGTACTGGGGGACAGGCTGGGTACTGGGGGACAGGCTGGGTACTGGGGGGACAGGCTGGGTACTGGGGGACAGGCTGGGTACTGGGGGACAGGCTGGGTACTGGGGGACAGGCTGGGTACTGGGGGACAGGCTGGGTACTGGGGGACAGGCTGGGTACTGGGGGACAGGCTGGGTACTGGGGGGACAGGCTGGGTACTGGGGGACAGGCTGGGTACTGGGGGACAGGCTGGGCACTGGGGGACAGGCTGGGTACTGGGGGGACAGGCTGGGCACTGGGGGCAGGCTGGGCACTGGGGGACAGGCTGGGTACTGGGGGGACAGGCTGGGTACATGGGGGACAGCTGGGTACTGGGGGACAGGCTGGGTACTGGGGGACAGGCTGGGCACTGGGGGACAGGCTGGGTACGTGGGGGACAGGCTGGGTACGGTGGGGGACAGGCTGGGTACTGGGGGGACAGGCTGGGCACTGGGGGACAGGCTGGGTACTGGGGGACAGGCTGGGTACTGGGGGGACAGGCTGGGTACTGGGGGACAGGCTGGGTACTGGGGGGACAGGCTGGGTACTGGGGGACAGGCTGGGTACTGGGGGGACAGGCTGGGTACTGGGGGACAGGCTGGGTACTGGGGGACAGGCTGGGTACTGGGGGACAGGCTGGGTACTGGGGGACAGGCTGGGTACTGGGGGGACAGGCTGGGCACTGGGGGACAGGCTGGGTACTGGGGGACAGGCTGGGTACTGGGGGACAGGCTGGGTACTGGGGGGACAGGCTGGGCACTGGGGAGACAGGCTGAGTACTGGGGGACAGGCTGGGTACTGGGGGACAGGCTGGGTACTGGGGGACAGGCTGGGCACTGGGGGACAGGCTGGGTACTGGGGGGACAGGCTGGGTACTGGGGGGACAGGCTGGGCACTGGGGGACAGGCTGGGTACTGGGGGACAGGCTGGGTACTGGGGGACAGGCTGGGTACTGGGGGGACAGGCTGGGCACTGGGGGGACAGGCTGGGTACTGGGGGGACAGGCTGGGCACTGGGGGACAGGCTGGGTACTGGGGGACAGGCTGGGTACTGGGGGGACAGGCTGGGTACTGGGGGGACAGGCTGGGTACTGGGGAACAGGCTTGGTACTGGGGGACAGGCTGGGTACTGGGGGACAGGCTGGGTACTGGGGGACAGGCTGGGTACTGGGGTGACAGGCTGGGTACTGGGGGACAGGCTGGGTACAGGGGTACAGGCTGGGTACTGGGGGACAGGCTGGGTACTGGGGAGACAGGCTGGGCACTGGGGGGACAGGCTGGGTACTGGGGGACAGGCTGGGTACTGGGGGGACAGGCTGGGTACTGGGGGACAGGCTGGGCACTGGGGGACAGGCTGGGCACTGGGGGACAGGCTGGGTACTGGGGGACAGGCTGGGTACTGGGGGGACAGGCTGGGTACTGGGGGACAGGCTGGGTACTGGGGGACAGGCTGGGCACTGGGGGACAGGCTGGGTACTGGGGGACAGGCTGGGTACTGGGGGGACAGGCTGGGTACTGGGGGACAGGCTGGGTACTGGGGGACAGGCTGGGTACTGGGGGACAGGCTGGGTACTGGGGGACAGGCTGGGTACTGGGGGACAGGCTGGGTACTGGGGGACAGGCTGGGTACTGGGGGACAGGCTGGGTACTGGGGGACAGGCTGGGTACTGGGGGACAGGCTGGGTACTGGGGGACAGGCTGGGTACTGGGGGACAGGCTGGGTACTGGGGGACAGGCTGGGTACTGGGGGGACAGGCTGGGTACTGGGGGACAGGCTGGTACTGGGGGACAGGCTGGGTACTGGGGGACAGGCTGGGTACTGGGGGACAGGCTGGGTACTGGGGGACAGGCTGGGTACTGGGGGACAGGCTGGGTACTGGGGGACAGGCTGGGTACTGGGGGGACAGGCTGGGTACTAGGGGACAGGCTGGGTACTGGGGGGACAGGCTGGGTACTGGGGGACAGGCTGGGTACTGGGGGACAGGCTGGGTACTGGGGGACAGGCTGGGTACTGGGGGACAGGCTGGGTACTGGGGGGACAGGCTGGGTACTGGGGGACAGGCTGGGTACTGGGGGGACAGGCTGGGTACTGGGGGACAGGCTGGGTACTGGGGGACAGGCTGGGTACTGGGGGGACAGGCTGGGTACTGGGGGGACAGGCTGGGTACTGGGGGACAGGCTGGGTACTGGGGGACAGGCTGGGTACTGGGGGACAGGCTGGGTACTGGGGGACAGGCTGGGTACTGGGGGACAGGCTGGGTACTGGGGGACAGGCTGGGTACTGGGGGGACAGGCTGGGTACTGGGGGACAGGCTGGGTACTGGGGGACAGGCTGGGTACTGGGGGGACAGGCTGGGTACTGGGGGACAGGCTGGGTACTGGGGGACAGGCTGGGTACTGGGGGACAGGCTGGGTACTGGGGGGACAGGCTGGGTACTGGGGGACAGGCTGGGTACTGGGGGACAGGCTGCGTACTGGGGAACAGGCTGGGTACTGGGGGACAGGCTGGGTACTGGGGGACAGGCTGGGTACTGGGGGACAGGCTGGGTACTGGGGGACAGGCTGGGTACTGGGGGACAGGCTGGGTACTGGGGGACAGGCTGGGTACTGGGGGACAGGCTGGGTACTGGGGGACAGGCTGGGCACTGGGGGACAGGCTGGGTACTGGGGGACAGGCTGGGTACTGGGG
>JAWQFJ010001320.1:0-56973 GCA_034096865.1 Theodoxus fluviatilis
GCACGTCTTGTCCATTGGTTGATGGGGCCAGGACAGGAGTGGCTGTGTACAGCACGTCATTGTCCATTGGTTGAGGGGGCCAGGACAGGAGTGGCTGTGTACAGCACGTCATTGTCCATTGGTTGAGGGGGCCAGGACAGGAGTGGCTGTGTACAGCACGTCATTGTCCATTGGTTGAGGGGGCCAGGACAGGAGTGGCTGTGTACGCACGTCATTGTCCATTGGTTGAGGGGGGCCAGGACAGGAGTGGCTGTGTACAGCACGTCATTGTCCATTGGTTGAGGGTGGCCAGGACAGGAGTGGCTGTGTACAGCACGTCATTGTCCATTGGTTGAGGGGGCCAGGACAGGAGTGGCTGTGTACAGCACGTCATTGTCCATTGGTTGAGGGGGCCAGGACAGGAGTGGCTGTGTACAGCACGTCATTGTCCATTGGTTGAGGGGGCCAGGACAGGAGTGGCTGTGTACAGCACGTCATTGTCCATTGGTTGAGGGGGCCAGGACAGGAGTGGCTGTGTACAGCACGTCATTGTCCATTGGTTGAGGGGGCCAGGACAGGAGTGGCTGTGTACAGCACGTCATTGTCCATTGGTTGAGGGGGCCAGGACAGGAGTGGCTGTGTACAGCACGTCATTGTCCATTGGTTGAGGGGGGCCAGGACAGGAGTGGCTGTGTACAGCACGTCATTGTCCATTGGTTGAGGGGGCCAGGACAGGAGTGGCTGTGTACAGCACGTCATTGTCCATTGGTTGAGGGGGCCAGGACAGGAGTGGCTGTGTACAGCACGTCATTGTCCATTGGTTGAGGGGGCCAGGACAGGAGTGGCTGTGTACAGCACGTCATTGTCCATTGGTTGAGGGGGCCAGGACAGGAGTGGCTGTGTACAGCACGTCATTGTCCATTGGTTGAGGGGGCCAGGACAGGAGTGGCTGTGTACAGCACGTCATTGTCCATTGGTTGAGGGGGCCAGGACAGGAGTGGCTGTGTACAGCACGTCATTGTCCATTGGTTGAGGGGGCCAGGACAGGAGTGGCTGTGTACAGCACGTCATTGTCCATTGGTTGAGGGGGCCAGGACAGGAGTGGCTGTGTACAGCACGTCATTGTCCATTGGTTGAGGGGGCCAGGACAGGAGTGGCTGTGTACAGCACGTCATTGTCCATTGGTTGAGGGGGACGTGGGCCAGGACAGGAGTGGCTGTGTACAGCACGTCATTGTCCATTGGTTGAGGGGGCCAGGACAGGAGTGGCTGTGTACAGCACGTCATTGTCCATTGGTTGAGGGGGCCAGGACAGGAGTGGCTGTGTACAGCACGTCATTGTCCATTGGTTGAGGGGGCCAGGACAGGAGTGGCTGTGTACAGCACGTCATTGTCCATTGGTTGAGGGGGCCAGGACAGGAGTGGCTGTGTACAGCACGTCATTGTCCATTGGTTGAGGGGGCCAGGACAGGAGTGGCTGTGTACAGCACGTCATTGTCCATTGGTTGAGGGGGCCAGGACAGGAGTGGCTGTGTACAGCACGTCATTGTCCATTGGTTGAGGGGGACGTGGGGCCAGGACAGGAGTGGCTGTGTACAGCACGTCATTGTCCATTGGTTGAGGGGGCCAGGACAGGAGTGGCTGTGTACAGCACGTCATTGTCCATTGGTTGAGGGGGCCAGGACAGGAGTGGCTGTGTACAGCACGTCATTGTCCATTGGTTGAGGGGGACGTGGGGCCAGGACAGGAGTGGCTGTGTACAGCACGTCATTGTCCATTGGTTGAGGGGGCCAGGACAGGAGTGGCTGTGTACAGCACGTCATTGTCCATTGGTTGAGGGGGCCAGGACAGGAGTGGCTGTGTACAGCACGTCATTGTCCATTGGTTGAGGGGGCCAGGACAGGAGTGGCTGTGTACAGCACGTCATTGTCCATTGGTTGAGGGGGCCAGGACAGGAGTGGCTGTGTACAGCACGTCATTGTCCATTGGTTGAGGGGGCCAGGACAGGAGTGGCTGTGTACAGCACGTCATTGTCCATTGGTTGAGGGGGCCAGGACAGGAGTGGCTGTGTACCGCACGTCATTGTCCATTGGTTGAGGGGGACGTGGGGCCAGGACAGGAGTGGCTGTGTACAGCACGTCATTGTCCATTGGTTGAGGGGGCCAGGACAGGAGTGGCTGTGTACAGCACGTCATTGTCCATTGGTTGAGGGGGCCAGGACAGGAGTGGCTGTGTACAGCACGTCATTGTCCATTGGTTGAGGGGGCCAGGACAGGAGTGGCTGTGTACAGCACGTCATTGTCCATTGGTTGAGGGGGCCAGGACAGGAGTGGCTGTGTACAGCACGTCATTGTCCATTGGTTGAGGGGGCCAGGACAGGAGTGGCTGTGTACAGCACGTCATTGTCCATTGGTTGAGGGGGCCAGGACAGGAGTGGCTGTGTACAGCACGTCATTGTCCATTGGTTGAGGGGGCCAGGACAGGAGTGGCTGTGTACAGCACGTCATTGTCCATTGGTTGAGGGGGCCAGGACAGGAGTGGCTGTGTACAGCACGTCATTGTCCATTGGTTGAGGGGGCCAGGACAGGAGTGGCTGTGTACAGCACGTCATTGTCCATTGGTTGAGGGGGCCAGGACAGGAGTGGCTGTGTACAGCACGTCATTGTCCATTGGTTGAGGGGGCCAGGACAGGAGTGGCTGTGTACAGCACGTCATTGTCCATTGGTTGAGGGGGCCAGGACAGGAGTGGCTGTGTACAGCACGTCATTGTCCATTGGTTGAGGGGGCCAGGACAGGAGTGGCTGTGTACAGCACGTCATTGTCCATTGGTTGAGGGGGCCAGGACAGGAGTGGCTGTGTACAGCACGTCATTGTCCATTGGTTGAGGGGGCCAGGACAGGAGTGGCTGTGTACAGCACGTCATTGTCCATTGGTTGAGGGGACGTGGGCCAGGACAGGAGTGGCTGTGTACAGCACGTCATTGTCCATTGGTTGAGGGGGCCAGGACAGGAGTGGCTGTGTACAGCACGTCATTGTCCATTGGTTGAGGGGGCCAGGACAGGAGTGGCTGTGTACAGCACGTCATTGTCCATTGGTTGAGGGGGCCAGGACAGGAGTGGCTGTGTACAGCACGTCATTGTCCATTGGTTGAGGGGGCCAGGACAGGAGTGGCTGTGTACAGCACGTCATTGTCCATTGGTTGAGGGGGCCAGGACAGGAGTGGCTGTGTACAGCACGTCATTGTCCATTGGTTGAGGGGGCCAGGACAGGAGTGGCTGTGTACAGCACGTCATTGTCCATTGGTTGAGGGGGCCAGGACAGGAGTGGCTGTGTACAGCACGTCATTGTCCATTGGTTGAGGGGGCCAGGACAGGAGTGGCTGTGTACAGCACGTCATTGTCCATTGGTTGAGGGGGCCAGGACAGGAGTGGCTGTGTACAGCACGTCATTGTCCATTGGTTGAGTGGGCCAGGACAGGAGTGGCTGTGTACAGCACGTCATTGTCCATTGGTTGAGGGGGCCAGGACAGGAGTGGCTGTGTACAGCACGTCATTGTCCATTGGTTGAGGGGGCCAGGACAGGAGTGGCTGTGTACAGCACGTCATTGTCCATTGGTTGAGGGGGCCAGGACAGGAGTGGCTGTGTACAGCACGTCATTGTCCATTGGTTGAGGGGGCCAGGACAGGAGTGGCTGTGTACAGCACGTCATTGTCCATTGGTTGAGGGGACGTGGGCCAGGACAGGAGTGGCTGTGTACAGCACGTCATTGTCCATTGGTTGAGGGGGCCAGGACAGGAGTGGCTGTGTACAGCACGTCATTGTCCATTGGTTGAGGGGGCCAGGACAGGAGTGGCTGTGTACAGCACGTCATTGTCCATTGGTTGAGGGCGGGGCCAGGACAGGAGTGGCTGTGTACAGCACGTCATTGTCCATTGGTTGAGGGGGCCAGGACAGGAGTGGCTGTGTACAGCACGTCATTGTCCATTGGTTGAGGGGGCCAGGACAGGAGTGGCTGTGTACAGCACGTCATTGTCCATTGGTTGAGGGGACGTGGGCCAGGACAGGAGTGGCTGTGTACAGCACGTCATTGTCCATTGGTTGAGGGGGCCAGGACAGGAGTGGCTGTGTACAGCACGTCATTGTCCATTGGTTGAGGGGGCCAGGACAGGAGTGGCTGTGTACAGCACGTCATTGTCCATTGGTTGAGGGGGCCAGGACAGGAGTGGCTGTGTACAGCACGTCATTGTCCATTGGTTGAGGGGGACGTGGGGCCAGGACAGGAGTGGCTGTGTACAGCACGTCATTGTCCATTGGTTGAGGGGGCCAGGACAGGAGTGGCTGTGTACAGCACGTCATTGTCCATTGGTTGAGGGGGCCAGGACAGGAGTGGCTGTGTACAGCACGTCATTGTCCATTGGTTGAGGGGACGTGGGCCAGGACAGGAGTGGCTGTGTACAGCACGTCATTGTCCATTGGTTGAGGGGGCCAGGACAGGAGTGGCTGTGTACAGCACGTCATTTGTCCATTGGTTGAGGGGGCCAGGACAGGAGTGGCTGTGTACAGCACGTCATTGTCCATTGGTTGAGGGGGCCAGGACAGGAGTGGCTGTGTACAGCACGTCATTGTCCATTGGTTGAGGGGGCCAGGACAGGAGTGGCTGTGTACCGCACGTCATTGTCCATTGGTTGAGGGGGCCAGGACAGGAGTGGCTGTGTACCGCACGTCATTGTCCATTGGTTGAGGGGGACGTGGGGCCAGGACAGGAGTGGCTGTGTACAGCACGTCATTGTCCATTGGTTGAGCGGGACGTGGGGCCAGGACAGGAGTGGCTGTGTACCGCACGTCATTGTCCATTGGTTGAGGGGGCCAGGACAGGAGTGGCTGTGTACAGCACGTCATTGTCCATTGGTTGAGCGGGACGTGGGGCCAGGACAGGAGTGGCTGTGTACAGCACGTCACTGTCCATTGGTTGAGCGGGACGTGGGGCCAGGACAGGAGTGGCTGTGTACAGCACGTCATTGTCCATTGGTTGAGGGGGCCAGGACAGGAGTGGCTGTGTACAGCACGTCACTGTCTATTAGTTGAGTGGGACGTGGGGCCAGGACAGGAGTGGCTGTGTACAGCACGTCATTGTCCATTGGTTGAGGGGGCCAGGACAGAAGTGGCTGTGTACCGCACGTCATTGTCCATTGGTTGAGGGGGACGTGGGGCCAGGACAGGAGTGGCTGTGTACAGCACGTCATTGTCCATTGGTTGAGGGGGACGTGGGGCCAGGACAGGAGTGGCTGTGTACAGCACGTCATTGTCCATTGGTTGAGCGGGACGTGGGGCCAGGACAGGAGTGGATGTGTACAGCACGTCATTGTCCATTGGTTGAGCGGGACGTGGTGCCAGGACAGGAGTGTATGTGTACAGCACGTCATTGTCCATTGGTTGAGGGGGCCAGGACAGGAGTGTCTGTGTACAGCACGTCATTGTCCATTGGTTGAGGGGGCCAGGACAGGAGTGGCTGTGTACCGCACGTCATTTTCCATTGGTTGAGCGGGACGTGGGGCCAGGACAGGAGTGGATGTGTACAGCGCGTCATTGTCCATTGGTTGAGGGGGCCAGGACAGGAGTGGCTGTGTACCGCACGTCATTGTCCATTGGTTGAGCGGGACGTGGGGCCAGGACAGGAGTGGATGTGTACAGCGCGTCATTGTCCATTGGTTGAGCGGGACGTGGGGCCAGGACAGGAGTGTATGTGTACAGCACGTCATTGTCCATTGGTTGAGGGGGCCAGGACAGGAGTGGCTGTGTACAGCACGTCATTATCCATTGGTTGAGGGGGCCAGAACATGAGTGGCTGTGTACCGCACGTCATTGTCCATTGGTTGAGGGGGCCAGGACAGGAGTGGCTGTGTACAGCACGTCACTGTCCATTGGTTGAGCGGGACGTGGGGCCAGGACAGGAGTGGCTGTGTAGCGCACGTCATTGTCCATAGGTTGAGGGGGCCAGGACAGGAGTGGCTGTGTACCGCACGTCATTGTCCATTCGTTGAGGGGGCCAGGACAGGAGTGGCTGTGTACCGCACGTCATTGTCCATTGGTTGAGGGGGCCAGGACAGGAGTGGCTGTGTACCGCACGTCATTGTCCATTGGTTGAGGGGGCCAGGACAGGAGTGGCTGTGTACAGCACGTCATTGTCCATTGGTTGAGCGGGACGTTGGGCCAGGACAGGAGTGGCTGTGTACAGCACGTCATTGTCCATTGGTTGAGGGGGCCAGGACAGGAGTGGCTGTGTACAGCATGTCATTGTCCATTGGTTGAGGGGGCCAGGACAGGAGTGGCTGTGTACCGCACGTCGATGTCCATTGGTTGAGGGGGACGTGGGGCCAGGACAGGAGTGGCTGTGTACCGCACGTCATTGTCCATTGGTTGAGGGGGCCAGGACAGGAGTGGCTGTGTACAGCACGTCATTGTCCATTGGTTGAGGGGGCCAGGACAGGAGTGGCTGTGTACAGCACGTCATTGTCCATTGGTTGAGGGGGACGTGGGGCCAGGACAGGAGTGGCTGTGTACAGCACGTCATTGTCCATTGGTTGAGGGGGCCAGGACAGGAGTGGCTGTGTACAGCACGTCATTGTCCATTGGTTGAGGGGGACGTGGGGCCAGGACAGGAGTGGCTGTGTACAGCACTTCATTGTCCATTGGTTGAGGGGGCCAGGACAGCAGTGGCTGTGTACCGCACGTCATTGTCCATTGGTTGAGGGGGCCAGGACAGGAGTGGCTGTGTACAGCACATCACTGTCCATTGGTTGAGGGGGCCAGGACAGGAGTGGCTGTGTACAGCACGTCATTGTCCATTGGTTGAGGGGGCCAGGACAGGAGTGGCTGTGTTCCGCACGTCATTGTCCATTGGTTAAGGGGGACGTGGGGCCAGGACAGGAGTGGCTGTGTACCGCACGTCATTGTCCATTGGTTGAGGGGGACGTGGGGCCAGGACAGGAGTGGCTGTGTACAGCACGTCATTGTCCATTGGTTGAGGGGGCCAGGACAGAAGTGGCTGTGTACAGCATGTCACTGTCCATTGGTTGAGGGGGACGTGGGGCCAGGACAGGAGTGGCTGTGTACAGCACGTCATTGTCCATTGGTTGAGGGGGCCAGGACAGGAGTGGCTGTGTACCGCACGTCACTGTCCATTGGTTGAGGGGGACGCGGGGCCAGGACAGGAGTGGCTGTGTACAGCACGTCATTGTCCATTGGTTGAGGGGGCCAGGACAGAAGTGGCTGTGTACAGCACGTCACTGTCCATTGGTTGAGGGGGACGTGGGGCCAGGACAGGAGTGGCTGTGTACAGCACGTCATTGTCCATTGGTTGAGGGGGCCAGGACAGGAGTGGCTGTGTACAGCACGTCATTGTCCATTGGTTGAGGGGGCCAGGACAGGAGTGGCTGTGTACAGCACGTCATTGTCCATTGGTTGAGGGGGCCAGGACAGGAGTGGCTGTGTACAGCACGTCATTGTCCATTGGTTGAGGGGGCCAGGACAGGAGTGGCTGTGTACAGCACGTCATTGTCCATTGGTTGAGGGGGCCAGGACAGGAGTGGCTGTGTACAGCACGTCATTGTCCATTGGTTGAGGGGGCCAGGACAGGAGTGGCTGTGTTCCGCACGTCATTGTCCATTGGTAGAGGGGACCAGGACAGGAGTGGCTGTGTACCGCACGTCATTGTCCATTGGTTGAGGGGGCAAGGACAGGAGTGGTTGTGTACAGCACGTCATTGTCCATTGGTTGAGGGGCCAGGACAGGAGTGGCTGTGTACCGCACGTCATTGTCCATTGGTTGAGGGGGCCAGGACAGGAGTGGCTGTGTACAGCACGTCATTGTCCATTGGTTGAGGGGGCCAGGACAGGAGTGGCTGTGCACAGCACGTCATTGTCCATTGGTTGAGGGGGCCAGGACAGGAGTGGCTGTGTACAGCACGTCATTGTCCATTGGTTGAGGGGGACGTGGGGCCAGGACAGGAGTGGCTGTGTTCCGCACGTCATTGTCCATTGGTTGAGGGGGCCAGGACATGAGTGGCTGTGTACCGCACGTCATTGTCCATTGGTTGAGGGGGCCAGGACAGGAGTGGCAGTGTACAGCACGTCATTGTCCATTGGTTGAGGGGGCCAGGACAGGAGTGGCTGTGTACAGCACGTCATTGTCCATTGGTTGAGCGGGACGTGGGGCCAGGACAGGAGTGGCTGTGTACCGCACGTCATTGTCCATTGGTTGAGGGGGCCAGGACAGGAGTGGCTGTGTACCGCACGTCATTGTCCATTGGTTGAGGGGGCCAGGACAGGAGTGGCTGTGTACCGCACGTCATTGTCCATTGGTTGAGGGGGCCAGGACAGGAGTGGCTGTGTACCGCACGTCACTGTCCATTGGTTGAGGGGGACGTGGGGCCAGGACAGGAGTGGCTGTGTACAGCACGTCATTGTCCATTGGTTGAGGGGGCCAGGACAGGAGTGGCTGTGTACAGCACGTCATTGTCCATTGGTTGAGGGGGCCAGGACAGGAGTGGGTGTGTACCGCACGTCACTGTCCATTGGTTGAGGGGGACGTGGGGCCAGGACAGGAGTGGCTGTGTACAGCACGTCACTGTCCATTGGTTGAGCGGGACGTGGGGCCAGGACAGGAGTGGCTGTGTACAGCACGTCATTGTCCATTGGTTGAGGGGGACGTGGGGACAGACTTCATGTAGTTACAAGTAGTCAACTAGTGTCCGCCATTGCGCCCTTCGGTTCGCAAGCAAAACGTTCGTTTTTTTAATCATGACAGACACACATACACACAGACACACAGACACACAAACACACAGACACTCAGACTGACACACATACAGACACACAGACTGACACACATACAAACACACAGACTGATACACATACAGACACACAGACTGACACACATTCAGACAGACTGACACACATACAGACACACAGACTGATACACATACAGACACACAGACTGACACACATACTGACACACATACTGACACACATACTGACACACATACTGACACACATACTGACACACATACTGACACACAGACTGACACACATACTGACACACATACTGACACACATACTGACACACATACAGACACACAGACTGACACACATACAGACAAACTGATGGCAAAGAACAATATCAATTTCTCAAAGCTGTAGGTAGAGTACGTCAATAGTTCATTTGAATAGCTACATCATTCAAATCCAAATAATAATGTTCGTATGGCCAATTACCGCCATTAAGCTACAAGGTTTATCATGTAACTCTGTGGTGCAGGCAGGACGTATGCATATCATTATATTCAGCTGCAGTCCAGTCGCATGCAACAGCCCCCATACACATGATCACGTGACCGCACTTCGGCTTCGTTCACATCCGGCACTACGACTAATTAAAACACGGCTTAAGAGGGGGGTGGGGGGTGGGGGGTGTTTGGGGGTGGGGGGGGGTGGGGGGTGGGGGGGGGATGGGTGAAACTTTTCGCCGTTCCGCCTTTGTGGACGATGTCAGGTGTGGACTACCCAAATATGTGGTGTGGGTTGGCATGTAGATAAATCACGGCTCTTTCCTGTTGGCCTATGGCGTTGGGAGGAAGTGGGTCCATGCAGAGTCCAGCCCAAACAGGGACGCCTCTCCCACCACGGAGTAAAACCCGTCACTCGGTGCTGCACAGCGGCGACCGGAGGTGAAATTCCACCAAAATAATTCCCTCAAACAGGACAAAAATGACAAAATAATTATTATCACGGCAAATGTCCATGGCTCTATCCTCAGACAGGACAAAGATAGAGATGATTATTATCACGGCATGTATCCATGGCGCTACTCACCCACAGCCCGACCGCCAGGAGAACAGCGAAGTAAAGGGAGACAACGGTAATATCGCCCCAGTGTCGCAGTCCTGTTTCCTCCATCTTGTCCTGCCGTGACGAAAGCAGGCCTTGGTCAGTGCGTCAAATGTAGCTGTGGACAGTCCTCTAGACAGTCCTCTAGACAGTCCTTTAAACAGTCCTCTAGACAGTCCTCTAGACAGTCCTTTAAACAGTCCTCTAGACAGTCCTCTAGACAGTCCTTTAAACAGTCCTCTAGACAGTCCTCTAGACAGTCCTTTAAACAGTCCTCTAGACAGTCCTCTAGACAGTCCTTTAAACAGTCCTCTAGACAGTCCTCTAGACAGTTCTCTAGACAGTCCTCTAGACAGTAGACAGTCCTCTAGACAGTCCTCTAGACAGTGTTCTAGACAGTCCTTTAGACAGTCCTCAAGACAGTCATCTTGACAGTCCTCTAGACAGTCCTTTAGACAGTCCTCTAGACAGCCCTCTAGACAGTCCTCTTGACAGTCATCTAGACAGTCCTCTAGACAGTCCTCTAGACAGTCCTCTAGACAGTCCTCTTGACAGTCCTGTAGACAGTCCTGTAGACAGTCATTTAGACAGTCTTGTAGACAGTCTTCTAGACAGTCTTGTAGACAGTCCTCCAGACAGCCCTCTAGAAAGTACTTCAGGCAACCTTCTAGACACTCCTGTAAATGGTCTTTCAGTCTTTTAGACAATCCTGTGAAGGTTTATTGGATTTTCTTTACAATTCGATAGACAGTCATCACTACAGTCTTATAGACTGAGAAAATAATGTAAACATCCCTCCAGAAAGTATTCTAGATCGCCTTCTAGACAATTCCAAAGACAGTCTTATGGACAGTCATTTTGACAGCTTTGTAGACAGTGGTTACATCAGCCCTCTGGACAGTCGTTTAGGTAGTCCTCTAGACAATTATTTAGAATGTCCTCTAGACAGTCCTCTCGAGTCAATGTGTGTCAGACGATCAACATCACAATCTTTTTGACAACTCTGCACACAGTCCTTGAGACAGTCCTCTATACAATCTTCTAGACAGTTTTCTATACAATCCTCTAGACAGTCCTCTAGACAGTCCTCTAGACAGTCCTCTAGACAGTCCTCTAGACAGTCCTCTAGACAGTCCTCTAGACAGTTCTCTAGACAGTCCTCTAGGCAGTCCTCTAGACAGTCCTCTAGACAGTCCTCTAGACAGTCCTCTAGGCAGTCCTCTAGACAGTCCTCTAGACAGTCCTCTAGGCAGTCCTCTAGACAGTCCTCTAGACAGTCCTCTAGACAGTCCTCTAGACAGTCCTCTAGACAGTCCTCTAGACAGTCCTCTAGGCAGTCCTCTAGACAGTCCTCTAGACAGTCCTCTAGACAGTCCTCTAGACAGTCCTCTAGACAGTCCTCTAGACAGTCCTCTAGACAGTCCTCTAGGCAGTCCTATAGACAGTTCTCTAGACAGTTCGCTAGTCAGTCATCTAGACAGTCCTCTAGACAGTCCTATAGACAGTCCTCTAGGCAGTCCTCTAGACAGTCCATTAGGCATTCCTCTAGACAGTCATCTAGACAGTCCTGTAGACAGTCCTCTAGACAGTTCTCTAGACAGTCCCAGTCCTCTTGACAGTCCTCTAGACTGGTAGTTATTGTTCTAGACAGTTTTAGGTACTCACTTCAATTCAGTTATTACATATATTCTTCAAGACAATTGTAGGCATTCTTCAACACAATCTTAAACAATTTTATTGACACTTCCACAGACAGCCTTCGAGTAGTGACAGACTATTAGACGGCAACAACACTGACAGCAGTGTGACACGACACAAATGTCAATTGCTACGAAGATGAATGCTCATCGGTAAAATGCTGCTAGTAGTGCCGGATAAAGCGAGGTAAGCTACGCCAGTTTCATCCGGTAGGGCTGTTAGCTCTTGGAAGGTCAAGAGGTTAGCACAGGAAAGGTTCGAGCAAAGACACTATCTATGGGGACCGCCAGTTTCGCCGAATTACGAGAGAGGTCGTGATTCGAGGGAACATCACTTCCGGTGAGCCACTATTTTACACTAGCTGCGCTGTTCGCTCTCCGATGAAAGCTCACTAACTAATAATATTAATTTGTCAATCTGAAGAATAATTCTTGATGACAAGTACAGCATCTAAACTTTTGCAATAAAACTAACGGCAACACTGAAAAATCACGCGTACATTCCCGCACTGTTCTGGCAAATTAAAACAAATTGGTCGACTATGAATTCTTGCTTCATTACGCTCAAAGTGTCTTTGATTACGAAAGTAACACACTACTTTCTTTCAACCTTCGACTTAATTAAATGCAGATAACATGAAAGACACTACTTAGTGAAAACAGATTATTACTAGTCCACTGAATCTTTCATTCTACCGGAAGTGATGTTCCAATAAACGTCAAAACGATACGAGAGGCCAAATGACAAATCAAGTCAAAACTTCAGAAGCTGGCGGTCCCGTTAGATAATGTCTTTGGTTCGAGTTACCATGTTCAGACGTGATGAAAGGGAGACAGACCTGTCAGTGCTGGAGTGGAGGATGTGACCACCTCTGTCAGTGAGAGCCCCGATGGACGGGGTGTTGTTGGCAGCGGAGTGGAAGATCGGACCACCTCTGTCAGTGAGAGCACGGATGGACGGGGTGTTGTTGGCAGCGGAGTGGAGGATCTGACCACCTCTGTCAGTGAGAGCCCCGATGAACGGGGTGTTGTTGGCAGCGGAGTGGAGGATCTGACCACCTCTGTCAGTGAGAGCCCCGATGGACGGGGTGTTGTTGGCAGCGGAGTGGAGGATCTGACCACCTCTGTCAGTGAGAGCCCCGATGGACGGGGTGTTGTTGGCAGCGGAGTGGTGGAAGGTTTTCTCTCAGCTTTGCCTTGATCTTCACCTGATCCGATACGAAGAAAATTGTTCAAAGACAACCAATTTTTATGCTCAACACAAACCTGGGACAATCGATAGTTATTTTCTTTAGGTGTATCTACCACCATATTTTTCCGGCAATGTCTGCGTTACTGTTGCCCCCTAATGAAGTACACATATCAAGAGAAGCAAATTGCACAAAGAAATATTAAGTTCAACCTACACATTTACCTAAATCAACAAGACTCCACTAAAGCAAAATACAACACACCATGCACAAATAAACTTTGAAAGCATTCTCAACCGCATGCCCAAATAGTGGACATTTCACAAAAAGATTCAAGGCAGCAAACATAAACCCAGGCAGGCCACGACTTCAAACACCAATGGCCATTTGGTGCTCCACTGGTGTACTATTGCATTGAATCCCTGGTGTGATCTAGAATGCAGTGTTCCTTGCAGTCTTCAGGCTGCGCAGTGTTTCTTGCAGTCTTCAGGCTGTGCAGCGTTTCTTGCAGTCTTCAGGCTGTGCAGTGTTCCTTGCAGTATTCAGGCTGTGCAGTGTTCCATGCAGTCTTCAGGCTGTGCAGTGTTTCTTGCAATCTTCAGGCTGTGCAGTGTTCCTTGCAGTCTTCAGGCTGCGCAGTGTTCCTTGCAGTATTCAGGCTGTGCAGCGTTCCTTGCAGTCTTCAGGCTGCGCAGTGTTCCTTGCAGTATTCAGGCTGTGCAGTGTTTCTTGCTGTCTTCAGGCTGTGCAGTGTTCCTTGCAGTCTTCAGGCTGCGCAGTGTTCCATGCAGTCTTCAGGCTGTGCAGTGTTTCTTGCAGTCTTCAGGCTGTGCAGTGTTCCTTGCAGTCTTCAGGCTGCGCAGTGTTCCTTGCAGTATTCAGGCTGTGCAGCGTTCCTTGCAGTCTTCAGGCTGCGCAGTGTTCCTTGCAGTCTTCAGGCTGTGCAGCGTTCCTTGCAGTCTTCAGGCTGTGCAGTGTTCCTTGCAGTCTTCAGGCTGTGCAGTGTTCCTTGCAGTATTCAGGCTGTGCAGTGTTCCTTGCAGTCTTCAGGCTGCGCAGTGTTCCTTGCAGTCTTCAGGCTGTGCAGTGTTCCTTGCAGTATTCAGGGTGTGCAGTGTTTCTTGCTGTCTTCAGGCTGTGCAGTGTTCCTTGCAGTCTTCAGGCTGTGCAGTGTTCCTTGCAGTATTCAGGCTGTGCAGGTTTCCTTGCAGTATTCAGGCTGTGCAGTGTTCCTTGCAGTCTTCAGGCTGTGCAGCGTTCCTTGCAGTCTTCAGGCTGTGCAGTGTTCCATGCAGTCTTCAGGCTGTGTACTGTGCAGTGTTTCTTGCAGTCGTCAGATTGTGCAGTGTTCCTTGCAGTCTTCAGACTGTACAGTGTCCCTTGCAGCCTTCAGGCTGTGCAATGTTCCTTGCAGTTTTCAGGCTGTGCAGTGTTCCTTGCAGTTTTCAGGCTGTTCAGTGTTCCTTGCAGTCTTCAGGCTGTGCAGTGTTCCTTGCAGTCTTCAGGCTGTGCAGTGTTCCTTGCATTCTTCAGTATGAGCAAGGATACTGTCTTTTGTAACATTTCTGAGACAAAATATTACTTTTCATCTTCTTGTCCTGTCTGAATATTTATGGGTTGGGGTAGATAAAACAAACTGTTTTAAAGCATTTTCTTACACAATATTGTAGCACAGGCAGGATAAAGAAACGTTCGGAGTAAAATTACTACGTCTCGTCAGATTTTTATCTCAGACAGGTCCTACCCGTATTTCTTTCCGTTTACACACTGTCAGTCTGCTGTCAAAATGTCTGAGTACACTTTGTAACCCACATGACATCCACGTAACCCACATGGCACATCTAAGTAACCCACATGGCACATCTAAGTAACCCACATGGCACATCTAAGTAACCCACATGACACATCTAAGTAACACACATGGCACATCTAAGTAACCCACATGGCACATCTAAGTAACCCACATGGCACATCTAAGTCACCCACATGACACATCTAAGTAACCCACATGACATCTAAGTAAACCACATGGCACATCTAAGTAACCCACATGGCACATCTAAGTAACCCACATGGCACATCTAAGTAACCCACATGGCACATCTAAGTAACCCACATGCCATCTAAGTAACCCACATGACATCTAAGTAACCCACATGGCACATATAAGTAACCCACATGGCACATATAAGTAACCCACATGGCACATATAAGTAACCCACATGGCACATCTAAGTAACCCACATGGCATATCTAAGTAACCCACATGGCACATCTAAGTAACCCACATGACATCTAAGTAACCCACATGACATCTAAGTAACCCACATGGCACATCTAAGTAACCCACATGACATCTAAGTAACACACGTGGCACATCTAAGTAACCCACATGGCACATCTAAGTAACTCACATAACATCTAAGTAACCCACATGGCACATCTAAGTAACCCACATGGCACATCTACGTAACCCACATGGCACATCTAAGTAACCCACATGGCACATCTAAGTAACCCACATGACATCTAAGTAACCCACATGGCACATCTAAGTAACCCACATGGCATCTAAGTAACCCACATGGCACATCTAAGTAACCCACATGGCACATATAAGTAACCCACATGACATCTAAGCAACCCACATGGCACATCTAAGTAACGCACATGGCATCTAAGTAACCCACATGGCATATCTAAGTAACCTACATGGCATCTAAGTAACCCACATGGCACATCTAAGTAACGCACATGACATCTAAGTAACCCACATGGCACATATAAGTAACTCACATGGCACATCTAAGTAACCCACATGGCACATCTAAGTAACACACATGGCACATCTAAGTAACCCAAATGACATCTGAGTAATCCACATGGCACATCTAAGTGACCCACATGGCACATCTAAGTAACACACATGGCACATCTAAGTAACCCACATGGTATCTAAGTAACCCACATGGCACATCTAAGTAACCCACATGACATCTAAGTAACCCACATGGCACATCTAAGTAACCCACATGACATCTAAGTAACCCACATGACATCTAAGTAACACATGACATCTAAGTAAGCCACATGACACATCTAAGTCACCCACATGGTACATCTAAGTAACCCACATGACATCTAAGTAACCCACATGGCACATCTACATAACACACATGGCACAGCTAAGCATCCCACATGGCACATATAAGTAACCCAAATGGCACATCTAAGTCACCCACATGACATCTAAGTAACCCACATGGCACATCTAAGTAACCCACATGGCACATCTAAGTAACCCACATGGCACATCTAAGTAACCCACATGACATCTAAGTAACCCACATGACATCTAAGTAACTCACATGACATCTAAGTAAGCCAAATGACACATCTAAGTCACCCACATGGTACATCTAAGTAACCCACATGACATCTAAGTAACTCACATGACATCTAAGTAACTCACATGACATCTAAGTAAGCCACATGACACATCTAAGTCACCCACATGGCACATCTAAGTAATCCACATGGCACATCTAAGTGACCCACATGGCACATCTAAGTCACCCACATGACATCTAAGTAACCCATATGGCACATCTAAGTAACCGACATGACATCTAAGTAACACACATGGCACATCTAAGTAACCCACATGGCACATCTAAGTAACCCCCATGGCACATCTAAGTAACCCACATGACATCTAAGTAACTCACATGACATCTAAGTAAGCCACATGGCACATCTAAGTCACCCACATGCTACATCTACGTAACCCACATGACATCTAAGTAACCCACATGGCACATCTACGTAACACACATGGCACAGCTAAGTATCCCACATGGCACATATAAGTAACCCACATGGCACATCTAAGTCACCCACATGACATCTAAGTACCCACATGACATCTAAGTAACCCACATGACATCTAAGTAACCCAGATGGCACATATAAGTAACCCACATGGCATCTAAGTAACACACATGGCATCTAAGTAACCCACATGACATCTACTTAACCCACATGGCACATCTAAGTAACCCACATGACATCTAAGTAACCCACATGGCACATCTAAGTAACCAACATGGCACATATAAGTAACCCACATGGCATCTAAGTAACCCGCATGGCACATCTAAGTGACCCACAGGGCACATCTAAGTAACCCACATGACATCTACTTAACCCACATGGCACATCTAAGTAACCCACATGACATCTAGTAACCAACATGGCACATCTAAGTAACCCACATGGCACATATAATTAACCCACATGGCATCTAAGTAACCCGCATGGCACATCTAAGTAACCCACATGGCACATCTAAGTAACCCAAATGACATCTAAGTAACCCACATGGCACATCTAAGTAAGCCACATGGCACATCTAAGTAACCCACATGACACATCTAAGTAGCCCATATGGCACATCTAAGTGACCCACGTGGCACATCTAAGTCACCCACATGACACATCTAAGTCACCCACATGACACATCTAAGTCACCCACATGACGCATCTAAGTAACCCACATGGCACCTCTAAGTAACCCACATGACATCTAAGTAACCCACATGGCACATATAAGTAACCCATATGGCACATCTAAGTAACCGATATGGCACATCTAAGTCACCCACATGACATCTAAGTAACCCACATGACATCTAAGTAACCCACATGGCACATCTAAGTAACCCGCATGGCACATCTAAGTAACCCACATGGCACATCTAAGTAAACCACATGTCACATCTAAGTAACCCACATGGCACATCTAAGTAACCCACATGACATCTAAGTAACCCACTTGGCACATCTAAGTAACCCACATGACACATCTAAGTAACCCACATGCCACATCTAAGTAACCCACATGGCACATCTACTTAACCAACATGGCACATCTAAGTAACCCACATGACATCTAAGTAACCCACATGGCACATCTAAGTAACCCACATGGCACATCTAAGTAACCCACATGACATCTAAGTAACCCACATGGCACATCTAAGTAACCCACATGGCACATCTACGTAACACACATGACATCTAAGTAACAAACATGGCACATCTAAGTAACCCACATGGCACATCTACGTAACACACATGACATCTAAGTAACCCACATGGCACATCTAAGCAACCCACATGACATCTAAGTAACCCACATGACATCTAAGTAACCCATATGGCACATCTAAGTAACCGACATGACATCTAAGTAACTCACATGGCACATCTAAGAAACGCACATGACACATCTAAGTAACCCACATGACATCTAAGTAACCCACATGGCACATCTAAGTAACCCAAATGGCACATCTAAGTAGCCCACATGACATCTAAGTAACCCACATGGCACATCTAAGTAACCCACATGACATCTAAGTAACCTACATGGCACATCTAAGTAACCCAAATGGCACATCTAAGTAGCCCACATGACATCTTAGTAGCCCAGTTGGCACATCTAAGTAACCCACATGGCACATCTAAGTAACCCACATGGCACATCTAAGTAACCCACATGGCACATCTAAGTAACCCATATGGCGCATCTAAGTAACCCACATGGCACATCTAAGTAACCGACATGACATCTAAGTAGCCCACATGGCACATCTAAGTAACCCACATGACATCTAAGTAACCCACATGACATCTAAGTCACCCACATGACACATCTAAGTAACCCATATGACATCTAAGTAACCCACATGACATATAAGTAACCCACATGACATCTAAGTAGCCCACATGGCACATCTAAGTAACCCACATGACATCTAAGTAACCCACATGACATCTAAGTCACCCACATGACACATATAAGTAACCCACATGGCACATCTAAGTAGCCCACATGACATCTAAGTAACCCACATGGCACATCTAAGTAACCCACATGACATCTAAGTAGCCCACATGGCACATCTAAGTAACCCACATGGCACATATAAGTAACCCACATGACATCTAAGTAACCCACATGGCACATCTAAGTAACCCACATGGCACATCTAAGTAACCCACATGGCACATCTAAGTAACCCACATGGCACATCTAAGTAACCCACATGGCACATCTGAGTAACCCACATGGCACATCTAAGTAACCCACATAACATCTAAGTAGCCCACATGGCACATCTAAGTAACCCACATGGCACATCTAAGTAACCCACATGGCACATCTAAGTAACCCACATGGCACATCTAAGTAACCCACATGACATCTAAGTAACCAACATGACATCTAAGTCACCCACATGACACATCTAAGCAACCCACATGACATCTAAGTAACCCACATGACATCTAAGTAACCCACGTGGCACATCTAAGTAACCCACATGACATCTAAGTAAGCCACATGACATCTAAGTCACCCACATGAGATCTAAGTAACCCACATGGCACATCTAAGTAACCCACATGACACATCTAAGTAACCCACATGGCACATCTAAGTAACCCACATGACATCTAAGTAACCCACATGACATCTAAGTAACCCACATGACATCTAAGTAACCCACATGGCACATCTAAGTAACCCACATGGCACCTCTAAGTAGCCCACATGGCACATCTAAGTAACCCACATGGCACATCTAAGTAACCCACATGACACATCTAAGTAACCCACATATCTAAGTAACCCACATGACACATCTAAGTAACCCACATGACATCTCAGTAACCCACATGACATCTAAATAACCCACATGGCGCATCTAAGTAACCCACATGGCACATCTAAGTAACCCACATGACATCTAAGTAACCCACATGACATCTAAATAACCCACATGGCGCATCTATGTAACCCACATGGCACATCTAAGTAACCCACATGGCACATCTAAGTAACCCACATGGCACATCTGAGTAACCCACATGGCACATCTAAGTAACCCACATAACATCTAAGTAGCCCACATGGCACATCTAAGTAACCCACATGACATCTAAGTAACCCACATGACATCTAAGTCACCCACATGACACATCTGAGCAACCCACATGACATCTAAGTAACCCACATGACATCTAAGTAACCCACGTGGCACATCTAAGTAACCCACATGACATCTAAGTAACCCACATGACATCTAAGTCACCCACATGAGATCTAAGTAACCCACATGGCACATCTAAGTAACCCACATGACACATCTAAGTAACCCACATGGCACATCTAAGTAACCCACATGACATCTAAGTAACCCACATGACATCTAAGTAACCCACATGACATCTAAGTAACCCACATGGCACATCTAAGTAACCCACATGGCACATCTAAGTAGCCCACATGGCACATCTAAGTAACCCACATGGCACATCTAAGTAACCCACATGACACCTCTAAGTAACCCACATGACATCTAAGTAACCCACATGACACATCTAAGTAACCCACATGACATCTAAGTAACCCACATGACATCTAAATAACCCACATGACGCATCTAAGTAACCCACATGGCACATCTAAGTAACCCACATGACATCTAAATAACCCACATGACATCTAAATAACCCACATGGCGCATCTATGTAACCCACATGGCACATCTAAGTAACCCACATGACACATCTAAGTAACCCACATGGCACATCTAAGTACCCACATGACATCTAAGTAACCCACATGACATCTAAGTAACCCACATGGCACATCTAAGTTACCCACATGACATCTAAGTAACCCACATGACATCTAAGTAGCCCACATGGCACATCTAAGTAACCCACATGACATCTAAGTAACCCACATGGCACATCTAAGTCACCCACATGACATCTAAATAACCCACATGACATCTAAGTAACCCACATGGCACATCTAAGTAAGCCACATGGCACATCTAAGTAACCCACATGGCACATCTAAGTAAGCCACATGGCACATCTAAGTAACCCACATGGCACACCTAAGTAACCCACATGGCACATCTAAGTAACCCACATGACATCTAAATAACCCACATGACATCTAAATAACCCACATGACATCTAAGTAGCCCACATGGCACATCTAAGTAAACCACATAGCACATCTAAGTAAGCCACATGGCACATCTAAGTAACCCACATGGCACATCTAAGTAACCCACATGGCACATCTAAGTAACCCACATGACATCTAAGTAATCCACATGGCACATCTACGTAACCCACATGGCACATCTAAGTAACCCACATGGTACATCTAAGTAACCCACATGACATCTAAGTAACCCACATGACATCTAAGTAACCCACATGGCGTCTAAGTAACCCACATGACACATCTAAGTAAGCCACATGGCACACCTAAGTAACCCACATGACATCTAAGTAACCCACATGGCACATCTAAGTAACCCACATGGCACATCTAAGTAACCCACATGTCACATCTAAGTAACACACATGACATCTAAGTAACCCACATGGCACATCTAAGTAACCCACATGACATCTAAGTAACCCACATGACATCTAAGTAACCCACGTGGCACATCTAAGTAAACCACGTGGCACATCTAAGTAACCCACATGACACATCTAAGTAACCCACATGGCACATCTAAGTCACCCACATGACAAATCTAAGTAACCCACATGACATCTAAGTAACCCACATGGCACATCTAAGAAACCCACATGGCACATCTAAGTAACCCACATGGCACATCTAAGTAACCCACATGACATCTAAGTAACCCACATGACATCTAAGTAAACCACATGGCACATATAAGTAACCCCCATGGCACATATAAGTAACCCACATGGCACATCTAAGTAACCCACATGGCACATCTAAGTAACCCACATGGCACATCTAAGTAACCCACATGGCAGATCTAAGTAACCCACATGACACATCTAAGTAACCCACATGGCACATCTAAGTAACCCACATGACATCTAAGTAACCCACATGGCACATCTAAGTAACCCACATGGCACATCTAAGTAACCCACATGACATCTAAGTAACCCACATGGCACATCTAAGTAACCCACATGCCTTCTAAGTAACCCACATGACATCTAAGTAACCCACATGGCACATCTAAGTAACCCGCATGGCACATCTAAGTAACCCGCATGGCACATCTAAGTAACCCACATGGCACATCTAAGTAACCCACATGGCACATCTAAGTAAGCCACATGGCATCTAAGTAACCCACATGACATCTAAGTAACCCCCATGGCACATCTAAGTAACCCACATGGCACATCTAAGTAACCCACATGGCACATCTAAGTAACCCACATGGCACATCTAAGTAACCCGCATGGCACATCTAAGTAACCCACATGGCACATCTAAGTAACCCGCATGGCACATCTAAGTAACCCACATGGCACATCTAAGTAACCCATATGACGTATATCAGCATCTCTGCAGACAACCCTTTGCAGACGCTTTCACAATGCTCCTCAGTCTTTTTCAACTTAAGCACTCTAAACACTGTTGGTTTTTTAATGGTCACATGAATTTCTACCAGATCCCTCAATCGGATTTCTTATGTTCCTTTCGCCGTTTTGTACCAGTACACGAAATATAAACTGCAAACTGAAGAAGTATTGCTTACTCCTTTTCCTTAGCCTTTTTCGTCGTCCTTAGTCGTGGCGAATATCAACCGACAGGAAAAGGTGAACGACCGCAAGTAGGCACATACCTGTGTTATTCGACACAGTAAAACCACATATAGCGGCAATGATTCTGTAATTCTCGCTGTATTTACCCACCATGAAACCACAGTAGCAACTGATGTCAACGCCTTCGTACTGCAGTGCGACCTGTGTGTGTGAGTGTGTGTGTGTGTGTGTGTGTGTGTGTGTGTGTGTTTTGTGTGTGGGTGTGTGTGGTGAGAGAGACCTGAGAGAAATAGATCCGAGAGAGACCCACCCATTGGTGTGTGTGTGTGTGTGTGTGAAAGAGAAAGAGACAGAGAAACAAAGACAGAGAAGGACGGAGAGAAAGACAGATAAAGACAGAGAGAGAGAGAGAGAGAGAGAGAGAGAGAGAGAGAGAATCTGGGGCATTCTTTTAATCAGTTTCCTATATTTAAATGCACATAAGTGTAGATTTTTTAAGAATACAAACGGCATTGGCTGTGGCCCTGAACAGGAAATATACGATTTATTTGGATAGATAGAACTTTAACCCCCCAAACGTGAGTACTCAGTGATATCACTTCATCCATCATCATGACTGATCATGAACCGGGAAGAAGACCCTCAGTGGTGATAAATCTTCATGTGCACAGAATCAGGGTACTTCCAACAAGTGTGGCACCTGTGAGAAAAACCTTTCAAAGCGGTCAGAAGTCCTGCAATGTGAGTATTGTGGCAAACTTTTTCACAGAGACTGTCAGAGTGTTTCATCAGAATGCTACACCATGATGAAGCAGTTTGCTTCAAGTGGTGGCAGTTGTCACTGGTTTTGCAATGTCTGCGACCCTAAGGCTATTGATGTTCTGAGGATGGTGCAACAGGTCAGAGATAAGAATTGTGAACTTGATACCAGGCTGACTTCAGTGGAGAGTAAGGTGGACAAAATTCACAGTGAGTTTGATGAGAGAGTCACAGTAGCAGTCAGAGCAGTAGTGAGGAAGGAGGTGTATAAAGCCAAGTTGAGAGATGAAAGAAAGATGAAAATTGTTGTGAAGAATCTTCCTGAGGAAAAGTCTGACAAAGCTGCCTTTGGTGGTATTGTTAAGGCCTTGGGGCCTGAAACCAGAATCAGTTGAGGGTGTCACCCTGGAGAGAGTTGGGACACAGAAGGAGGGTCGGCCTAGGCCTCTTAGAGTGCAGTGCAGTAGCGCTCAGCAGCGAAAGGACATTCTGTCCAACAGTATGAAACTGTCGCGTGTTGCAGCCTATAAGAAGGTGTTTATCAGTCGTGACTTGACAATATCTGAACAAAACAACAGAAGGAACTGAGAGATGAGCTTCGTGAGAAGCGTAGCCTCAAAAATGGGAGGAAGTACATGATCAAGAAGAATGCAGCGGTGCATGTAGGGGAAGCTGAGATGGCGGAAATTTAAGAGGAGAAGGAGGAGGGTGAGAAGGAGAAGAACCCCTCGGGGGGCAAAAAAGTAAATGTGTCCTATGTAGGAATTCCTGTAAATAGCAGTGTAAATACGTTACGTGCACCTTTAAGTTCTTCAAATTTTCTGCACTGTATTTTGTTAAACGCACGCAGAATTATCAACAAATTTCATGAATTTCATTCTTGGGTTTTGAGTGAGGAGGCAGAGGTTGTTTGTGTAACAGAATCTTGGCTGCATGATGGAGTTTCGGTGAATGAGATTAGTATTCAATGATACAATGTCTTTCGTAGTGATCAAGATGGGAAAAGAGGTGGAGGATGTTTGCTGTACATTAAAGATACATTGCAGACCAAGGAAGTGACACTTTGTGATAAGCAGAAGAAAACAGAGAGTATTTGGTGTGTGCTGTATGGAGCTGATAGTGAACAGACACTTTTGGGGGTTGTTTACAATCCACCTGGTTCTAGTCGTGAGGAGGAGGAGGAGATGTGTAGAGTTTTGAAAGCAGCAGCAGAGTACAGAAATGTTGTGGTTACAGGGGACTTTAATCACCCAAGCATAAACTGGCAGACTTACGAAAGTGAGAGTGAAGGGGAGAGATTTCTTGAGACAGTCAGTGATTGTTTTTGGTTCCAGCATGTTTCTGAACCTACCAGAAAGGACAATGTGCTTGATTTGGTGTTTAGTTCTGAGGAGGAGATGGTGCAAGAGGTGGAGGTTTGTGAGCCATTGGCTAATAGTGATCATAACTCTGTACATTTTAAACTAAGTTTGAGTGTGCCATGTGATGACACTAAGCAGAAAGAGGAGGTGAGGGACTTTAAGAAAGCCAGTTGGGATGCTATAAATCAAAGTTACAGAGTGTTGATTGGGACTCAGAGTTTGAAGGGAGGTGTTGTGATGACAGATGGAGCTTGTTGGTTGGTATTTTGAAAGACTGTGAAAAGAAGCATGTTCCTCTGAAGAAAAGAAACTGCTGCCGCAAGCCCAAATGGATGAACAGAGAGGCGTTCAGAAGTGTGAAGAGAAAAAGAAAGAAGTGGAAAAAGTACAGACAGAGTGGGAGAGAAGAAGATTTTCTTTCGTACAAGAGGTGTCAGAATGAGACTACACGTATCATCAGAGACAGTAAAAACAAATTTGAACAGAAACTTGCACAGAACATTAAACATGATACTAAGTCCTTCTATCCCTATGCAGTCTTCCTTGGACTCCGGCGAGGTACCAGTGGGGTGGAAAGGGCAAATGTTGCTCCCATCTTTAAGAAAGGGAAGAAGTCTAAGGCTGGTAATTATCGCCCTGTGTCACTGACATCTCAAGTAGGGAAAGTTCTTGAAAGTATTATCAGAGACTCGCTCAACACTCACTTTGAAAAGTTTCAGCTGATAAAAGACAGTCAACATGGGTTCTCTAAAGGCAAGTCTTGCTTGACGAACTTACTGGTGTTCTTGGAGAATGTTACGCGCATGCTTGATGAGGGAAGAGACGTGGATGTGGTGTACTTGGACTACGCGAAAGCGTTCGATAAAGTGCCTCATGGCAGATTGATAGACAAGCTGGAGGCCCTGGGAGTGGTGGGAAGTGTTTCAGGTTGGGTCAGGGAGTGGCTGAAAGACAGACGGCAGCGTGTGGTGGTGAACGGTCAGGAGTCTGAGTGGGAGAAGGTGACAAGTGGAGTCCCACAAGGGTCCGTGCTGGGCCCTACATTATTCTTAGTGTTTATCAATGATCTGGAGGATGGAATGCTGACAGACATCTTGAAATTTGCCGATGACACTAAGATTTATGGTGACGTCTCAGACTCTGCTGGAAAAGACAATCTACAGCACGATTTGAACCTGGCCAAAGAGTGGTCAGAGAAATGGCTCATGCAGTTTAATGCTGATAAGTGTAAAACTATGCACGCAGGTCATACAAACCCACACAATGTGTACACCCTAAGGGGACAGGATCTTGAGGAGGTGAGGGAGGAGAGAGACCTGGGAGTGGTGATGCACAAGTCCATGTCTGTGAGTAGGCAGTGTTGCGAGGCAGCAAAGAAGGCAAACAGGGCACTTGGCCGGGTGAAGAGAACTGTGTCGAACAGAAGTAAGGAGATGTTAGGCAATCATAATAGCGTCCTCGGCGAACTGAAATTCACTTTGCTATGAGGAATTCTTGTATTCAACGTCACACTTTGTGCTGCCACGTGACATCCGGTTGTCTGCGATATGGTAATTCACAAGTTTTGCCCATACGTACTTCATGAAAACAGACGATTTGCCGAACTCCTTTTCGGTGAGTATTTTTGCATTCTTCAGTTGTCCTAACGTTACTGTAATCACAAGAAAATGATACCATGTCGTTTCAACTGCTGATTTGTAAAATGAAAGGGCTTGACTGACAAACAGTAAACATTTCAGGCGTAGTTTAAGCGACCAACTGCTTGGCCTACAAAAGACTAGCATCCAAAGAAAATGGCGACCCAAAAGATGTCACGCTTCACGTTTTAAATTGCTCGATTTTCCTTACTAGTTAATCAAAACATCAAGTTATGCGATGCTTGCGGGAACACCAGCCCCCCCCCCCCCACCCCCCTAGAAAAATAAAAACATAAAATTAAGATATATATATATATAATTTTGTCATGAAAATGCGCCAGATGAGACCATCCTCCCCTCCCGCCCCCCCCCCCCCCCCCCCCCGCTTGCTAAAAAAAGTTTGGAAACCCCCCCCCCCCCGCTAGCTAAAAATAGTTTGGAAACCCCACCCACCCACCCCGCTTGCTAAAAAAGATTGGAAACCCCCCCCCCTAGCTAAAAATTGTTTGGAAACCCCCACCCCCCCGCTTGCTAAAAAAAGTTGGAATCCTCCCCCCACCCCACCCCCGCTTGCTAAAAAAAGTTTGGAAACCCCCCCCCCCCCCGCTAGCTACAAAAAGTTTGGAAACCCCACCCCCACCCCCTCGCTTGCTAAAAAAAGATTGGAAACCAGCCACACAGCCCCCCCCCCCCCCCGCTTGCTAAAAAAAGTTTGGAAACCCCCCCCCCCCCCCCCTTGCTAAAAAAATTTGGAAAACCCCCCCCCCCCCCCCGCTAGCTAAAAATAGTTTGGAAACCCCCCACCCCCCGCTTGCTAAAAAAAGATTGGAAACACGCCCCTCCACCCCCCCCCGCTCGTAAAAAAGTTTGCAACCCCCCCCCCCTGCTAGCTAAAAATAGTTTGGAACGCCCCCCCCCCCCATCCCCCCGCTTGCTAAAAAAAAAGTTTGGAAATCCTTCCTCCCCCCCCCCCCCCCCCCCCGCTTGCTAAAAAAAGATTGGAACCCACCCACCCCTGCTAGCTAAAAATAGTTTGGAAACCCACCCACCCACCCCCCCCCCGCTTGCTAAAAAAAGATTGGAAACCCCCACCCCCCCCCCCCCCCCCCGCTAGCTAAAAATAGTTTGGAAAACCCACCCCACCCCCCCGCTTGCAAAAAAAAGATTGGAAACCCACCCTCCCTCCCCCCCCCGCTTGCTAAAAAAGTTTGGAAATCCTCCCCCCCCCCCCCTTCCCGCCTGCTAAAAAAAGTTTAGAAATTTCCCCCACCCCCCACCCCTTCACTTGCTAAAAAAAACTTGGAAAGCCCCCCCCCCCCCTGCTTGCAAAAAAAGTTTGGAAACACCCACCCCCCCCCAAAAAAAAAAAAAAAAAAAAAAGAACCGATCCGCCCCTGGAACAGTACTTTCAACCAGTCTGGGACTTGATTTCATGTTGATTTTTGACTAAGAGTGTTATTCTATAATGGTGTTTCAGATTCCTCACCAGGCAGCAATGGACCTCTACTCTGATCCATTCGTTCACAGCAAAGAAATTCGTCTGCTGTTCTATGCGACATAAGAGAGACGAAGTTCGTCACTTTCTTGTGATGCGCGCGCACCCTGATTTAGATACGAATTATGCCAATGCGAAGTTCGTGAAGGACGCTACTATGATTCTCTATTTTCCCGCGGTAAACGTTGACGTCATGCGCAGCTAGGTGCTCTGTGATTGGTGGATTCACAGAAAGTGGCACGCCACTCGCCCAGAAATTAGAACATGTTTTATGGTGAGCAACTCAGTTGCCGGTGGCTTGGAAAGTTGCTTGGAATGCCAGTTGCTTTCAATCGACATCGCACACGAAGCAATGCATGGAAAGCAATCGAGTTGCTTGAGTGGAATTGCCTCGTGTGGCGAAGGCCTTAACCACTCTGCCAGAGAACCCTACATGCCCCCCCCCCCCCCCCCCCCCCCCCAACCTCCTATAAAACACAACCCCCGCCCCCTCAAACTCCACCCCTCATGTGACAGGATACAATGAAGATCCTATGTATTGTAGGATCATTCCTGTTTAGGCCGACAGTGGGGAAAATTCCATGACCACGCACAGTTCCGTTCTAGTTGACGAGGGGAGCATAAATCGGCTTGTGAATTACAAGCCATCCCATGTAAATCTTTGCTCACCATCACCATCACCATCACCATCACCATCACCATCACCACCACCATCACCACCACCACCACCACCATCACCACGACCACCACCACCACCACCACCACCACCACCACCATCGTCGTCGTCGTCATCGTCATCAAAAACAACCGTGCCCGTGACGCTTCGAGCAGGTTCTAGAATCGACACAACATATAGCTCCTCCCCTAAAGACCGAAACGACCTCATCGGTCTCACGTGGGGAAAATTCCATGACCACGCACAGTTCCGTTCTAGTTGACGAGGGGAGCATAAATCGGCTTGTGAATTACAAGCCATCCCATGTAAATCTTTGCATCATGGATAGGTTTTTATCTTATTGGCTTAAACGGCAATTACCTATATGCGGCGGAGACACGTACCTGAGCGACGCACACAACTTGTATTATGTTGAGTAAATTGACTGCTGCGCCATTCTCTCTCTCTCTCTCTCTCTCTCTCTCTCTCTCTCTCTCTCTCTCTCTCTCTCTCTCTCTCTCTCTCTCTCTCTCGGGGACTCCGCTCAGCGGCGCGCGTCAAGTAGCAGCCTTTACTTCGGCTCTGATACATTCTTGACCAGAAAGCAACGCCATGCCAGTCGCCGGTTTTCCAGCAGCTGTTGAAGCGTCGTTGTTGTCTCTGTTAGCCAGCGAGGAAATGTCGTCTTGGAAAATTTTCGGCGAACCTGGCAGAACTGTGGTTATCCTGAGGTTCAGGCAACGGGATGGTCAGCCATTGCTCGTCAGCCACAGCAGCAACAGAGGAACGTGGAAGAGAAAACCACCTTCTCAGCAGAGACGAGACCGGCGACGGGCAGAGAAACATGGAACTTTTGGTGAGCCCCATACTTCACGCGATGCTCTCTTCGAGAATGATCAAATCTGTAATGTCGCAAACATTGCTTTTGATACTGCTCCTGCTGCACGAAATGCACGGGCTACAATGGAGCACACCACCCCATCAGATGTGACCTTTGACCTCCCAGATGAACACACTTGCTTGGCCACGGAGAATGCAGGAGAACGTACTAGCCAGTTACCAGGACCCGATCGCGACAACAACGATGGTATGCTCTCCTCGCCAACTTCGACTCCCAGAGAAACGACATCTGAAGACATCATGGCAGCGCTTGACAACTTTGCAAAGCTGTTCAAAGAAAGTGTGTCACAGTGCAAGCAAGATGTTCTGGAAATAAGAAGTGACATTGCTACTGCTTGTACTCCACGTCATGAGGCAGACAGACTCGGAAAACCTAAGGCATCACCCAGATCTTCCTCTGCCGTGTCGCAACTAGCTGCAGACTCCACTGAAGAAGCCCTCAGAAGCAAGTCCCAAACAGAGAAAGCATTCCACATTCGCCCACGATCACCATCCCGACATCATGGCAGGGCTGATGACGACGTCGGCAGACCAAGTAGGAGGAGCGAGCGTGTCGCCTTGAGAAAGCAATCTGCACGGACTTCGCGAAAATGATTCGCTGATAGGACTCTTTCCATGTGTCTGCGCGCGCCCTCATTCCACTACTGGTGACCAGTAGTGATGTCGTGTACATACGTTCCGAGTCATTTAAACGCGTTCTCAGTCATATTGTAATGGGCCGGCATGGCCTCTACAATAAAATTTTCAGTTCAGTTCAGTTCAGTTCAGTTCTCTCTCTCTCTCTCTCTCTCTCTCTCTCTCTCTCTCTCTCTCTCTCTCTCTCTCTCTCTCTCGTTGTGTGTGTGTGTGTGTGTGTGTGTGTGTGTGTGTGTGTGTGTGTGTGTGTGTGTGTGTCTCTCCAAGTATAGTAACGTACGACTTGTCGGCCTAGGGTTAAAACAGGCATGCTCATCCTATTGTTCTGCTGAAGTTTTCAAATATTTTACATCACACAGTTTGAGAAAACTCTTAAATAATCATGGTCTAATGGGTCACCATTTCCATAATATTCTATACCACACGGTTTTTAAAAACACTGAGATATTCATGCTCTAATGGGTCACAGTTTCCACAACTTAGTTATAGCTTACGGTTTTAGAAACCTCTTAGATATTCATGGTCTGATGGGTCACAATCTCACACATACATTCAGGCAGGAGTCACACAGTTACTTAGCTACCAATGAACTTCTCTTCATTCCTAAACTAGAATTGTGTCTGTAATGTATACAATTGGCCTATTTTCTCATTGGTGGACTATATCATTGGCTGACATTTTATAGAAGATTGATGACACTTTATACCTCTGCAGTCACTCAAACCATTCTTGTTGAGGTGGCGAACAGATAGATATGTCAAAAAGTATATAACAAAACTATATAATAGAATATACATGTACATATAAAACTATATAACAGTAGACCTAATTAATGTCCGGCTGGTCTGAATTTGCAATAATTAATTAATGCAATAATATAATTCCCAGCTGTTGGTATAAAGTATGCAGTATATGTAAATACCTTTCAAAATAAGATTTCGTAGCATCGCCCTTCAGGTCAGTGAGGGGTAGAGGGCTCAGAAGACTGTAATGACTGATATATGTTGCACCGGTCATCAGCCGTCCGTGACAGAAACGACTAATGAAGGCAGAGTGACAGTCAAGACGGCACAGACAGAACAATTTGATGCAAGTTCACACACACACACTCACACACACACACACACACACACACACACACACACACACACACACACACACACACACACACACACACACACACACACACACACACACACACGGATGACACGCCCACCTCCCCATCGCTCACCAGAAGAGAAGGGATTGTACTCTGCGATTCCAGATCGACCATTCGTCCTGACCCACTTCTACTACATGTACTTCTATTACTTATTGTCGGAGCCTTCACCAGAGTGCCGTGCCTGCCAGTACAGGCTCACCATGTGGAATATTCTGGTGGAGTGTCCCCGACCTGCAGATTTATGGGGTCGGTTCAACAATCTTGCAGGCAGTCGTTTTGTCTTTGTTATCCTTTCGATATATATTTGTTTATATATTGAGGCAACCTTCTACATAAATGTGATGGTGGGTGGTGGAGGAAGACGCAGGGCGAAGACGAATTGCTTTTCACGCTTTATTGACCACTGGCGGAGGGGTATTCTTTCGTCATTACAGCGTAACCAACAGCATACCAAGCTCCCGCTCAGTCAGAAGGCAGCCCAGCGTTTACATCCACACATGCACAAGCAAGCCAGTTGATTGGACCAAATACACCGACGCGATAGAATGTAGAGCAACTCGTTCGAGAATTCAACGAAACATGTATACTAGCTACAACAATGGAAATGCTTCCTGGATTGGAGGGAATTTCGAAATAGACATTAGTTTAGAAGACCGCTGGTTAAACCTTGTGTACTTCAGCGAACAAGGGACGTAGCAAGTAACCAGTTCTGGTTTTAGGAATGAATGCGTGACTAATTCGATTGACAAATGATGTGCTCAGCAGCTGGGGATGGGAAGAGAGAGGTAAATTAAGCAATGCAGATTTCAATAGGGGATGAAGCAGTAGATGTACAACACACTTGGTGATAGGTGCACCTTATCACAGAAAATTTGTTATGTGGAATTTAACGTATTTTATAATTAATGTTATGGGCTTATATACCCTACAATTAAGGCTGATAGACCCTTCATCTCCATCCGTCCATCCTCTCTCTCTCTCTCTCTCTCTCTCTCTCTTTCTCTCCCCCACCCCCCCACATCACCCCCACCCCCACCCCACCCACCCCTTTAATACACTGCGGTCTCGACCTAGATCCAGCATGGTCACAGCAACAACCTCCCTCTACAAGTCGGTTTAGAGGCTTTGCAGATCGAGGTCACGTTGCCTTAGACCTCCACTGCTTTGAACAGTGTCGCACCCTTCACTAAAGTATGGTATATTGGGTGGGGTTCGGGGTGGGGGGATGGCAGTGGAGAGGAGGTCTACCAAAACATGCATCATATATATATTATATATATATATATATATATATATATATATATATATATATATATATATGTTCAGTTCAGTTCAGTCTCTTAACCCTGAGATGGGTTGTTGAGGCACCATTGATGACTTTCGGACAATCTTCCTCCATCGATCTCTATTCTCTGTGGCCCGCTGTGAGTCAGCAAAGGTCTTCCCACCTTTTTCTCTGCCTGCCTCTCCTTCTCCCACCTGGTAAGGTATCTTGCAGGATGGTCTTGGCCAGCCCATTGCCTCTTGACACGGGACCGTACCACTTCAGCTTTCTGCTTTTCACGATTGAGAGCAGGTCTTCGTACTGTGCAAATGCTCTCCTGATCCTGTTGCTGACTTCCTCATTCGTGAAATGGTCTTTATATGAGATGTTCAGAATCTTGCGGTAACATCTCATTTCCAGGGCTTGTATCAGTCTCTGTAGTTCAGATGTGAGTGTCCAGGACTCGCATGCATACAAGAATATAAAGATGTCCAGCGTGCGCATGAGCACGATCTTCGACGCGAGAGTGATATTTTCTGTCACGCCATATTGGCTTCAACTTTGCCAATGCTGCTGTTGTTTGTGCTATCCTGGACAGTATCTCTGGTTTGGACCCTTCAACAGTCACAATAGATCCCAGGTATTTGAAGTTGTTCACAGCTTCCAGTGTTTGGCCCTTCGATCACTTTGATTTCCATTTTTAAGCCCCGAGGGTTGTTCGTCATCACCTTGATCTTCTCGGCGCTGATCTCCATGCCATATGCCTGTGAGGTCTTGTCCAGGTGCTCGACAAGGCTAGTCAGCTTCTCTTCATTTCCTGCTAATCCATCAATGTCATCAGCAAAACGTAAGTTGGCGATCTTTCTGCCACAGATGCTGATTGATCCTTCGAGGTCTGCTAGGGCATCAGTCATTATCCTTTCGAGGAAGAGGTTGAAGAGTGTGGGGAAGAGTAGACAGCCCTGTCTGACTCCGACCGTTGACCTGAACCATTCGCCTGTGGTACTGAACAGGACTGCTCTGGTCGCTCTGTCATAGAGATGTTCGACGACTTTGATGATCTTGGAGCTTATATATATATATATATATATATATATATCATATATAAGCGCGCACACACACACGCACGCACGCATGCACATATACACACATGCGCACCCACCCACTCCAACCTAAAAATTAACTTTCCAATGCTTGTTTCCTCAAATCCACGCATATAGGCCTATCAACCCAAATCCGCGCACATATCAAATAAAGTACATACGTCTTGGTTGCATTCGCCAGTAGGGAAAATGGAGCTTGAGGATGCTGAACAAAACCTTCACGAAAGGCAAGACATAAGCCTGTACGATGCGATGTATAAACTTCAGAGTTCCTGCAGACTCGGCAAACAGAAAACGTCACCATGATCGATGTTGGGAATAAATCCTAAACCTCCCTAGCTCCCCGTACGCGACTTGGTTTTCGCATGTACTTCTTTATACAGCATGCAGTGTTGCTTTTCACAAAATAACTTACACTGACATCAATCAATCTTCAAAGCAGTCACAGGGGAGAGCTAGAGACTCGGTGCATTGCCACTCATCAATATTCTGCTACCTGTATAACGTGTCAGAAAAAGGTGTGCAGACTGCGGCAGTATACATTTTTCATAACCTTCATTCACTTACCACGATATTTGAATATTCTAATGTAATAGATTGTAGAGATCAAAGACAGCATCGAGCAAGTCGCATCCAGTCATATTGAGAAGATAGCCCACACACAAAAAAGAGCAGCTGCATGATTCTGCTGAAGATCGTGGGAGGCAAACAGCTGAAGTACGACCTCTCGCGTCCTCGCAGGTGGAAGAGTGCTTGCTTGGGATTGGTTGGCATTCCTGCTCCCACCAATCGTCTTCCTCTGGGCTTGGGACGTACTTCGTCACATCCGGGTTTTGTTTTGGGTAATAAGGGAAAGATGGCGACTGGGTACGGTTCTGTCCCTGGCGAAAGTCTTGCCTCTAGTGCAGATGAGGCTTCAGACCCTCTACGCCGTTTATATCCGGCTGTAAATGAAGATGAAACACCTCTCCCTCGTTCCTGGAGCCCAAAAGACAAATACAATTACATTGGGTTGTCCCAGAACAATCTCCGTGTCCACTACAAAGGTAAGAACGTAGTAGTAAGTCCTCGTTAGCGACTGCCATTGTAACAACAGACCGAATCAAGTGACCTGTGACGGCTTCCTTCTGTACTGAAAATCTCACCGAGTTGAAGAAGAATGCCAGTTGTAAGAAGTGCTATCATTTTAAAATTTCATCCAAATAAAGAGCTCAGGCTTGGGAGAGAATGTTGATAACGAAAATTTTCCTGAGATGTATTCGTCGGTGTTTTTGTTGGAATGCGTGTCAGCTGATCGATACATTTCTCATTTATTTTATGCCAAGAAACCCTAAAATGGTGATTTTTGGTGCCGGATGAACAGATGGGTTTAGTTGAGTGACGCGGATCGCCAGGGATTTTACATTTATGATGGTGCGCATTTATGTAAATAATCATCACCTAGTGAGACTAGTCTCGCCTGCTCTTTCTCGACATGTTCCCCTTTCGAAGTGAGGATTATGCGAGATGAGTAAAATTTTCAATTTTTGATGGCGTGCTTACAACGGCGCTCTTTGAGAGGTGTCCCACAGTCGGATCTCACCGGAGTTTATATCATATGTGAGTAGCGGTGTCCATAAGCACGGCTGGTCAGCCATCGCCTTCTTTGTCTTGCTCGAGGTCAAGGCGCTGTTGACATTTGGACGAAGCGCAAACACGTAATTATGTAATAACGGGAGAGAGATTTTCCATTTTAGAAGTGTTACTTCAGACGATAGTTATATGAATATGGCAAATACTACTTACGAAATACCCCGCATTTTTTTTGTTTTAATGGCTTCTATGTGTCCTTATACTGCTGCTGCACACCTTGGGCTTGTTATGACTTATGTGTCGTGAACCACAGATGAACAATGATACATGCAAGATAGAACAGCCGTAACTTATCAAATGTCAACGTATTTAAGCTGATTTCAATAATAACCCAAGACAGAGACATAAAAAAGCTTGTGTTTTTTTTCGATGATGGGACAGCACATCAGTCCTGTGATTGTAGCATGCTCTTGAGCTGGTACTGGGGTACTGGGGTACTGGTACGTGGTAGTGCCGGACGATTTGAGATGACGTGCTCATATCTGTAAAGCTTTGATATTTTATAACTGAAATTGTTTGTTGCGCTTTTGTTTTTAAAAATCTTATTTTTTATGTTGTCTACGAATTGCCCAAATGATGGGAGTTCCTGGCTATATTACCCCACTTACAACCACACTCCCCCTGTGGGTTCGGGGTAAGAATTGACCCACCACGTCTTCCTACTCATTTGTAAGAGGCAAATAACTAGGGACACCGTGACTTGATTAGCGTTTACTCCAAACTGTTCTAAAGATTGTCATGCTTAATGGCCTCTCAGCCTACAAAGGCTGATAGGCCCTAAAATACCAACCAACCAACCACAGCCACACCAGGGAATTGAAATAGTAATTTTAAAGATTGAAAATACACAAATGGCAGATGCCCTTTTTTAACTAGTACAGAAAGCATTATTTCCAGAATCAAAATATACCCAGTTTTTTTCCTCTCTTCTCAGAAATCATTCTTGTTAGAAAAGTTGATTATTTAATTACTTTCAATGTAATGATTAAGATTAGTCAGCTGTTTTGAAATTTCAAATTTTGCACTTTATAAATATGAACAGAACATGGAATTGCCCTGTTTTACCTGAAGAGAAGGAAAAAGGATAGAATGATTAGATTTAAAAACAATAAAAGTATTTAGATGATAAGTGAGTTATTGTTAAAGTTGATTGTCTTTTCGGGGGGAACTTTATCTTTTTCCCTTTAATTTCTCAATAATTTGAAGGAGTTAATCATTAATGATTTATTTAATGTCTATTTGCCTTAGTTGAATTCACAACTGATTTTTTTTCATCAACTATATTAGCAGGGTATTAGGTGGGGTGTTTTTAATAGTGGGAATGAAAAAACTCGCATTTTATTTCTTGACATGTTTTGAAACTGATGTCAATTTTTGGCTGAAAAAGTAAGCTATTTCTCAGTGTAGGAAGTGACTAATCAGTAGAGGTTGATCTTGTGAGCACATCTTCAGTTACCAATTTCTGCATGAACCAGTTATCATTTCAAGGTGTTTCAGTCATTGTCGTGTCTTCTGTAAAAGGAATGATTCACACACAAAAGCTCCAAGTTTTTAGTGGATGCTAGTGAGGTATGAACATGGGATGGCAGTGACAGGAAAACAGAAATGGTCACACAAAGACTGGACTCCAGTGATAGTCTTTGAAATGTCTGATTTGAATTGACTCTAGAGAGTCCCATTTCACCTTTGTTCTTTTTGAAGTGGGTTGATGTTATGGAAGGGAGTTCTGGAGTAACAGTTACACCATGCACATTCCAATGCTTCTGAAACTTTCTGTGCTTGAACTCTGTGGATCAGGGGTAAGAATAGGCTCGGAGCATCTCCCTGTGAGACTTGACTCAGTTTTAACTCAGATCAGCTCTAGATAGCTATTTTCATGATTAATAATTGTACATAGTAACATAGCCTGCATAGCTGATTGATCAGCAAACTTGATCCATTCACCCACTGAACCATTCAATCTAGATTTGTTTACACCGCGTGAACCATCCATCCATGACAAAGAAAAAGGAGAAACAGAAGAGGAGGGACAAAGGGAAAACTTCATGTGTGTTGAATCATTGCCAGTTTTCCCATATATCAGTGTATATATCCCCTGGAATGTTGAAAGTGTGCTTCAGGGATTATAACCAAGCAGTAGAACTTTTATCACATGGAGATGGAACTGACTGTTAAAGAAATGGAACAAGAAATAACCTCAGCTACAATATAATTATTGCATTGGAAGGACTGGACTGACTTCAAATATGAAACAAGACGAAAGTTCTGTTGAAGCATCACAGACTGGAAGAATCAATAGACAGAGAGGAAACTGAGAACTAAAGAAAAGGCAGGGAGAAAGAGGGATGACCTGGATGACTTGGCTGACTTGGAGGCAGGATAGATAAAGGTGAACTAATTGGACAGAAGATATGAAGCATCTTTATTTGAGGCTACATAGGAATGTGTGTGAAAGTTTTCATGGAGTTGAAAATACAGGTCAGCCCTGAAGATTTGAACAATGCACCATACCATCTGTTTGTCCAACATTTTGCTGAGAGGGTTAGGTATTAGAACTATGACTGAAATATTTTCTGTGTATGTCAGTGGGTTCAAGTTGATTCTAGTGATTGTTTTCATTCTGATAATGCATAAGAAAAGTGATACAAACTGGTTCACAAACAAGCACCCACATGCACACACAACATGCACACATGCATATATATATATATATATATATATATACACACACACACACACACACACACACACACACATACACACATGCATGCATGCACACATACACATACACAATAACACAAACACACACACACATGCACACAGATTCCAACAGGTATATTTGAACTCTTGCATGTGTATGCAAGTTCACACACACACATACACACACGCATACGCACACAATCTCTCTCTCTCTCTCTCTCTCTCTCTCTCTCTCTCTCTCTCTCTCTCTCTCTCTCTCTCTTTCTCATGTGAATGCTTCATAGCCTGACAATGACATGCCATGTGTTAAGCAAGGAGGAGCTGACAGATCTGGCTCAGTAGGTGTGTTTCACACTTGGCCACTAGGTCCCCTCTACTGTCTACTGGGACAGGTTAGACAGGTGGCTGGCTGACATGCAGCATAGAGGTCATGTCCTCGCCACTGACCCATTTTTCAATATCTTGATGAGGTGGAATTCATCAGTAAAACTACAGGAAACAGTTTGTACAGTTAATTGCTGTGCATGGGCTGACTTCATCTTTCAAGGTGGTTTGAATACATATTGGAGTCTCACTGATCTGACCATGTCCCCTGTAGCCGGTTCGGCTGTTATTTACTCTTCAGGGTGAGATACCGTAGAAGGCCTTGAAGCCCAGAAGCCTAAGATTTTCAGCTGATAGAGGGGTCAGGCATGGTATCAATCTCCTCCAGCCTTATGTTCCACTTGAGCATGTATTGTGCTTGTAAAAAGTGGTTGAAAGGCACCAGATTGATGCCATAGCAGGAATACAAGTTTGGAGTATGCTGAAGCTGCTGATTCAGTGATTGACCTAGTATTGTAAGATTGCTGACTTGACCTGTTTGTATGGGGTCAGGTTTTGCCAAGTGTTGCTGTCCCAAGCTGTACTAGTGCTCCCTCATTCTGAAAGCCAAGTACAAGAAGCCAAGTGTGTTGAATAAGACCTGGGCTAAAATCTGCCAGGATGCTTGTAATTATACATACATGTTGAAATGGACGGAAGATTTAGATACTAGGTTTGGAATTGAGATTGTTGATCATTTGATGATCCTCTCAGTTTTCAGTGAAAATCACTTCTAACCCATCTCTCTGAAAGGGGTTCCCCCTGTGGGTTCGGGGTGAGAATAGACCCACTTCATCTTATTACTCTGTTCTCAAGAGTCGTCTCCCTACGCGATTCGTAAGAGGCAAATGACTAGGGACACCGTGACTTGATTTGCGTTTACTCTAAACTGTTCTAATGATTTTTGTGCTTAATGGCCTTTAATAGCCAACAAAGGCTGATTGGCCATATAACACATCCATCCATTCTGAAAGGGGTGCAACATGTCTCATGTAAGAGCTTCATAGAAAAATGTGAAGTGGCATAGAATTTACATGACATGTTTAATCAAAGCCAACTGTAAGATCAAAATACATTTTTCTTGTGGATGCTTCTGTCATCTATGTTAGCATGTATCCCTTGCAAGATAAGTTGCATTTTGAGTCTGATAAATTTTCATGTGGGAAGGTCTTTGATCCTGTAGAACTGCTTGCAGAGGATAAAAACCATGACATGTATGTTACTATGTATGTGTCTGAGCATTGCTTAGGAGCCACCGGAATCAATATGATCGCAGTTCTCAGGCACATCCACTGGGGAAGTGAGCTGTGGAATGTCAGTACATGTATTTGCCTTCCCGGAGGAAACCAGTGTATCCCAGCCTGGCAGTTGTATGGACAGCAAAGAGACATGTATTTTGACTAATTTGAATTAAAACACTTTGAAATGAAACACTTTGAAATGGCTGTTGGACTTTGAAACCAGCATCATTATCCCCTCTTGTTTCCTAGGGAGTTTAACCCTTAAGATCCTGTACCTTCCATTACTGCCCACCCAATATAGCTGTTACTTGACTAATTTTAATTCTTACAAGACTGGGGAATGAAACATGTCATGATGTGAATGACTTACAGGACGTTAAGAGTTTAAAAATATATAATATATACTCCTGCTGGTGTTGATCAGTCTGGTGTAGGGGAGTGAAGATTTGATGTAGCTCTGCCATTGACTTGAGTCACAGAAACATGGTGTGTTGACTTCCTCAGCCGTCACTGTTGTCAGGCCTAGTCATCACGGCTGGTCTATTTTGGGGGCTGTGCCTCACTGGTTATTTTTACTGACTGACATGTAGAGGGCACCAATTTAAATTTAGGCTTGACGTGAGTGACAGTTTGGATGTGTCATTCAGCTGTTGTTTCTGCTGCTTGGCTGAACTGGCTATTTGATGATTTGGTTGGGTTTGTTTTTTTTGTTCATGAATATCTTGATGTCTCTACCTGACTTTCTGCTAAAGGTCAACCATGTGTAAAGCTGTTGCATGATCAATGAATTACTTATTGATATTTGCAGCTAAATGTTTTTTTATGAATAGGAAACCCCAGTCATTTTACTTAGGGTATCATCATCTCATGAGACCTATTAGCCAGCAAGTTCATGGTAAGTTTGAGATAGCTACATATAAACCTATTTACTAGTATATGTTCTGAACATTTCATGAACTGATACAAAGGTGTACTGTTGCAAGGAAGTTCAACACTTTCTCAGAGTTGCCTGGATCTTCCTGGATCTGCCCAGCTGGTTGTATTGGTGACAGCAGCGTGCCTATTGTCTTTCTAGTGTGTGTGTGTGTGTGTGTGTGTGTGTGTGTGTAAGAGAGAGAGAGAGAGAGAGAGAGAGAGAGAGAGAGAGAGAGAGAGAGAGAGAGAAAGAGAGAGAGAGAGAGAGAGTTTGTATGTGTATGTAACTTTGTAAGTGTGTGCGTGAGAGAGAGAGAGAGAGAGAGAGAGAGAGAGAGAGAGAGAGAGAGAGAGAGTCAAGGAGGATGAACAGTCCTGCTTTCTCCACAGCTCATTTTTCATTTTGTAGTGGTACATCAGAAGCTTCTTGTTCCAGGGGTGGGAAAAACCCACAAGGATGCCGCCAGTGTCAGAGCAACCCGACCCATTCCAGCTTCTTGTGGAATATACTACTTTGAAGTCAAGATCATCAGCAAAGGCCGGGATGGGTAAGTGATATGTGAGAGAATTGAAAAGGGACATAGAGGAAGGGGTTTACATGGCTGCATAGTTCCCTGGCTTTGTGATGGTGCCTTTGCTGGAAAGTTGATACCCCTGCTACATACATTCTATAACACCTGGGGTTGATCAGCTTCAAAAGAAACCATCAGCCCCATGATCATTTCACTGTGTCCACTGGCATTGTGCAAGAGAGGTGCCACAGAGGGGAAACCGCCAAGGGCCTGCCTTGTATTTGCTCCTGCAACTCCTGACATGGGAGGTGGAGGTGTGAGGCACAATGTTTACAAATAATCCTTGGGAGTGGAGATCCTATGACCTGGATCAGGTCTATTTATAGAGCTGATTCCTCCTGCTTGGCTTGGAGTGGGCCACCCCCACCAAAATCAGTGGCTTTTCCCTACACACCTCTCCCCAGGAAAACAGGTATGGACTAGTAAACATCAGCCTGGCCTACCTACAGGCAGAGCTACCTGTCAGAACAAAGTCAGGGGCTGAATGCTCAGGACTGTACATTGCACAGAGCTCAGCATACTCTTTCTCCTTTGCCTGCCTTCCTTCCTCTATCTGTTTACCGTGGTGAAGTGTGCATCTCTACAGCTATCTGAGCAAAACAGGTTCTTGTCAGTTGTGTTGAAGGATAAAGAATAACTTCACACAAATGTTTTCTTCCCTGTGTTGGAGTTGTGTAGTCTTTTCTCTGGTGACTAAAACTGAACTATTTTGTTAGTGCCTTGCTGGTGTGTGTGTGTGAGTGTGTGTGTGTGTGAGTGTGTGTGTGTGTCTGTGTTTGTCTTTGTGTGTGTGTGTGTGTGTGTGTGTGTGTGTGTGCACGTGTCATATATTTTGTTGAATCCATGCCTCACTGATAACACATTAACTGTGAATGTTCACCAAAAGTACAGGTGGTTGATGTCTAAACAGCCAACCTTTTTTGACTCACATGCGAAGCAAAAGTGAGTCTATGTACTGAGCCGTGTCGTCCGTCCGTCCGGGCGTCCGGGCGTCCGGGCGTCCGTCCGTCCGTCCGGGCGTAAAAAACTTAAACGTTGGATTTTTCTCGGAGACTATTAAGTCTATCAACACCAAATGTGGCATGATGGTGTATGATGACAAGGCCTCAAAAAACATACATAGTGACTTGACCTTGCTTCAAGGTCAAGGTCACAGGAGCCATAAATGTGGTCTCAAAAACAGTCATTTTTCACATTTTCCCAATTTTCTCCCACGTTATTGAGAATGGCGACCTTAGCTACAAGTGGTATATAGGTCAAAGCAAGCCCTATCTTTTGATACCAGTTTGGTTGACCTTGCTTCAAGGTCAAGGTCACAGGAGCTCTTCAAAGTTGGGTTGTATACATATTTTGAAGTGACCTTGACCCTGAACTATGGAAGATAACTGTTTCAAACTTAATAATTATGTGGGGCACATGTTATACTTTCATCATGAGACACATTTGGTCACATATCATCAAGGTCAAGGTCACTTTGACCCTTATGAAATGTGACCAAAATGGGGTAGTGAACCACTAAAAGTGACTATATCTCATGGTAGAAAGTGCCAATAAGCACCATTGTGCTTCCTATGTCTTGAATTAACAGCTTTGTGTTGCATGACCTTGGATGACCTTGACCTTGGGTCAAGGTCACATGTATTTTGGTAGGAAAAATGTGTAAAGCATTTCTTAGTGTATGATGTCATTGGTAGGTTTAGTTGTTTGACCTTGACCTTGAAGGTCACCTGAAGGTCAAGGTCATATAAAGGTCAAGGTCAAGCATGTGAGTCGTATGGGCTTTGCCCTTCTTGTTGTAGAGAATACCCAGTGTGAAGATGTTTTCATGTAGAAGTACTAGAACATTATTTTTAGGACCTATCTTTGTGGCATCTTAGTGTTCCTGACAGAAAGGACTCCTTCTGTTGTGAAATGCGTGTGTTGAAAGCTTTCTGAAAGCTACTGATGATCCTCTTTGTGTGAGCAGTTCCTAGTGAGTATTTGAGTACTGTGGAAATGGGTTGAGATCTGCATCTTTCATCACCTGAGGAGAGAGTGCACACAGTCACAGCACCATCTGCCCTGCTTTTGGCTGGCTTGCTCCCTGATGTGAAAAAGAGCTGAAGGTGTTGTTGTAGCAAGCCTGTCTGTACTGGAAACAGCTTGCTTTGTTTGAGGTACTGTGGACAACTGGTACACACAGGGTTTGACTTGACTGGCTGAGAAGGTGAGAAAGTGCAGAGAGAGATCAGAGAATGCCGATAACTTTGGAATGTAATTGCTGAATTCATGCTGCGCAATGAATTACAAGACCCACAGTATCAGAAAATGAATGCTGAAAATGTGGTGTACAATTGAAAGCAAGGTCCATATTGTTTGCCATCACTGCTGTATAGTGCTTTGCATGAAGCTGTTTGAAGTTGTATGCTTTGTAGTTACAGCTTTGGCTTTGACTGGCAATGCAGGAACATGGCATTCGGCAGTATGTGGGGAAAGAAGTATCGGTGATGGCAGCAACAGAACTTGGGGGCTGAGAATAGATATATTGATTTTTGGTATTGTGCTGTTGTAATACATAATTCTGGGTGTTTCACAGACAGTATGAATGTCTGACTTTGTGCCACATTTGTTTGAATAATAAATTTTGTGGTCAACACGGAATTACCTCGAAGATATGTCTTAGAAATGACATACATGCGTGGATTTGACAAATGAAATCTGCACCACACCATGGCACATGGCGAGAATGAACAGACCTCATAAATTGGTAAAAAGTGTGGGGGAGGCGTGGGTTCAGTCAGAGAGAGAGAGAGAGAGAGAGAGAGAGAGAGAGAGAGAGAGATTACTTGTGCAGGCATAGAACATTACAAACTGCAAGTCATGACCATACTTGATGTTTCACAGTAAAAGGCTTAACACAGGAGAGGAGTGTATTTATAAACCCTCAGCATAAATGTTTTGATACCATTTAAATCGGAATTAGGAAAGTTTTCATAATGATGACTCTGACACTGTCAAATGACTGCAGAAGTAAACAGAGCCAAAACCAAAACAGTAGCATTTCATTTAAAACTGGTTAGGAAAGTAAATGTTAATTATGGCTTGAAATCAGTGGGGCTGTGGTCAGTACTTGAGAAAATGAGATAATAAAAAATATAAAGATGAATCATACTTTTTACGCCCTGACATTAGCATAGAATAAAGCAGTCCAAAACTTTTTTATATGGCTTTTTGACTCGCATGCGAAGCAAAAGTGAGTCTATGTACTGAGCCGTGTCGTCCGTCCGTCCGGGCGGGCGGGCGGGCGGGCGTCCGGCCGTAAAAAACTTAAACGTTGGATTTTTCTCGGAGACTATTAAGTCTATCAACACCAAATGTGGCATGATGGTGTATGATGACAAGGCCTCAAAAAACATACATAGTGACTTGACCTTGCTTCAAGGTCAAGGTCACAGGAGTCATAAATGTGGTCTCAAAAACAGTCATTTTTCACATTTTCCCAATTTTCTCCCACGTTATTGAGAATGGCGACCTTAGCTACAAGTGGTATATAGGTCAAAGCAAGCCCTATCTTTTGATACCAGTTTGGTTGACCTTGCTTCAAGGTCAAGGTCACAGGAGCTCTTCAAAGTTGGATTGTATACATATTTTGAAGTGACCTTGACCCTGAACTATGGAAGATAACTGTTTCAAACTTAATAATTATGTGGGGCACATGTTATACTTTCATCATGAGACACATTTGGTCACATATCATCAAGGTCAAGGTCACTTTGACCCTTATGAAATGTGACCAAAATGGGGTAGTGAACCACTAAAAGTGACTATATCTCATGGTAGAAAGTGCCAATAAGCACCATTGTGCTTCCTATGTCTTGAATTAACACCTTTGTGTTGCATGACCTTGGATGACCTTGACCTTGGGTCAAGGTCACATGTATTTTGGTAGGAAAAATGTGTAAAGCATTTCTTAGTGTATGATGTCATTGGTAGGTTTAGTTGTTTGACCTTGACCTTGAAGGTCACCTGAAGGTCAAGGTCATATAAAGGTCAAGGTCAAGCATGTGAGTCGTATGGGCTTTGCCCTTCTTGTTCTGAAATGGAAATGAGATAAACATGTATTGCCTGTAAACCCTGCACAGAAGGAATTTTCTGCTGGCATTGATGGAGAAGCAGGTACTCTGACAAAAGGTGCAGCTTCCATGCACGCCTGTACACATTCACACTGGGGGTCAGACACTCTTGCTGTGCATGCCCAGTATAAAACTCTCAAGGGAAAGTTATTGTGCCAGTGTACTTCACAGTGGGGCTTCCTTGTTCTTCCTCTAACCTTGTCCCTGTTGTCCTTGTACCTGGATCTGACGTTTTCCCTTCCCAGTCATCCCCCTGTGCATTAGGGGTTAAAAGAATAGACCCACAGTGTCTCCCTACATGATTCTTAAGAGTGGAACAAAAAGGGACATCGTGACTTGAATTGCACTCTCTTGGAACTGTTCTAGTGATGTTTGTGCTTAATGGCCTTGCATAGCCTACAAAGGCTGATAGGCCGTAGAAATCCATCCATCCATCCATCCATCCATCCATCCATCCATCCATCCATCCATCCATCCATCCATCCATCCATCCATCCATCCTTCCCAGTAATGCCTACCAGCTTGTGTTGTCATTGTGGGCTGTGGGATGAATATGCTATTCATGCATGGCTGCTCATGACTACATCCACTCAACAGAGAGAGGTACATAGAGAGAATAAAAACCCACACCACCATCACGCGCGCACACACACACACACACACACACACACACACACACACACACACACACACACACACACACACACACACGAAATCCTCACTGTAGCATGGTGATAATTAGGACACATGCAAGCCTACAACCTCTGGTTATGGTGCAACTTGAATCTGACTGAACCACAATATTATTTATTCATTTATGCATATTCTAGTGAAAACAGCATGTCCAAAGAGGAAACTTGTCTCTAACTTTTTGCAGTGATGTAAAGTTTAGGAGAGCTATTCTGTAACATAATGCACAGATGACTGTTCTCTGCATTTGCTATTTAAATAAAAAAACTGTTAATGTTACACTGACTTTAGCCATATTTCTCATGCACAGTCACAAGTGTTGATTTGGTATCACGTATCAGGTATGGCTTTCACTGTGCAGACAAATTGTCATTCTGCCGGGCAGGTAGGACCGATAAAGAATTTTGAAGGTCATGATGTTTAAGATGTATGTCGAGTTATTGTGTATATATATATCAAGTTGCCATGAGAAAATTTTAAATTCCTTTTCCTTGTTATTTTCTGTTCTTGTCTCTTATAAGTCTAAAGTGGGAGGTTGGAAAATGCTTTCAACATTGAATGTTTACAACCCTCAACCTGGAACGTGCACCAGCCTGCTCTCTTGGGTCTAAAACTATGTCCAATTGCATTTTCAATATTTTGCACAGAAGACTGGTTAGTAAGTGCTGATTATGAAGTTAAGGAACAGTTCATGCACACAGCAAGCAAAATAAAACATCTTTAAAAAACTGGAGGGGCATGTGCATGTGTGTGTGTGTGTGTGTGTGAGAGAGAGAGAGAGAGAGAGAGAGAGAGAGAGAGAGAGAGAGAGAGAGAGAGAGAGAGAGAGAGAGAGAGAGAGAACTTGAATGGCAGGATGTGATTTTCATTCTATTATTATGAAGCTATCCAAACAGAGAGACTTAATCAGGTTTTGGCAAGCAGGAAATTCAGATGTATTAGACAGAAGCAGCAGGTGCTGACAGAAGAAAAAGGTGCAGGAAGGAGATGAAGGCAGGATTGCAGGAGTTGTGCATCTGCTGAAAGTGGCAGTTAGCTTGTGCCTGCCAGTGGCATCTTATCTGGGGCCTCTTCCTTTTACACCTAGTCTCCATCCTCCTTCCCCCAGGACCTCACTGCTATCTCCCTCTCTCCCATTCATCCTCTTCCTGTCTCAATCCAGCTCACATCCCCCTTACCCACACCCCTTTTTCTCCCTCTCACCCCCTTCCCCTCAACCCCACACCCACCTCATCTTCCTCTTACCCCATTCTTCTTTCCTCTCTCCTCCCCCCACCCCCCACCCCCCCAAATATACCCTCCTCTTTCACCCCATTCTCTACCTCCAGCCTAACCCAATTCCCCTAATTGCTCATCCTCTCTGTTTCTTACTGTACCTCATATTTCTTGTCCCTGCTCTCTGGTCTCCACCCTTTCTCTGTACATTCAACCCCCCACCTGTTGTCATCCCCACCCCCATCTCTCATCCCACTTATTACACACACACACACACACACACACACACACACACACACACACACACACACACACACACACACACACACACATACTCTGGAATAACCTTGCCTGGTACACAGCAGCTTCCTCTCCAATTCCACCTTGTCTTCCTGCTCTGCAACCTGCAGGCCCAGTAGAAAGTGGCAGACTGGTTTCTCTGACAAGCTGCCTCCTGCAGAGTCTTGAGAGCCCAGGATAGACAGAGGCAGGCAGAGGGGGAAAGCAGATGTTTGGGAGTAAGGGGAAAGGTCTGGTGGCTTGGGAGGAGGAGGGAGGAAGTGCACTTGTGTGTGTGGTGTGTGTTTATGCATGTGTGTGCATGGATGTGTGTGTTACAGATATGAGAGAGAGAGAGAGAGAGAGAGAGAGAGAGAGAGAGAGAGAGAGAGAGAGAGAGAGAGAGAGAGAGAGAGAGCTGTTTGGACAAAGTATGGATGTTCATAAACAAGAAGTGAGTTACTAAAAATAAAAAGCAAATGACTGCATAATGAATTATCAGTTTGTATAATCCTATGGTCTTTTCCTGAATAGTCTACTACACCAGAATACAAATACATCCTTTGGCCATGGCTTGCATATTACTCAAGAGTGCAGTGATTTTTCTGGTGGACCTACTGACCTTATTCTTTTTGGCCATACATGTATTTCCTTAACCATGACTTTTTTATTTAATTTATTTATTGTTATTTTTTATATTCAAATATTTTTTATTTTTTTATTTTTATTTATTTATTTATTTATTTATTTATTTATTATTATTTTTTTTTTTTTTGGGGGGGGGGGGGGGGGGGGGGGGGGCGCTAATGTTTCTGAAGTGTGTAGAACACGCTTGGGGGACACACTTGTGCATGCACCTCACTCACTCATGCATGCTCATTAGTATCCAGCAGAAAATGCTGTCACTTGCACTTTACACAAGCATCAAACCTGTGCAAACTGGTTTTCATGCAGAGAAAATATTGCAGTGACAAACATTGGCTAGGGAGGCTGATGCTGACAGTGAGTGAGTGACCCCAAATTGAATTTGTGGGGGCAGACTGTGCCAAGGTGGACAGCAGCCATCAGCAGCCAGTCTTATGTACAGCCTGCCTCCCTCGCCCTGGGCACTCATGAGACAAGAGTGGTGCTGGCTTTCCTGTTTGCTGTCTCCACTGTTGCACTGCCCTCTCTCTGCACTTTGCCCTTGTCTACACACACACAGAGAGAGAGAGAGAGAGAGAGAGAGAGAGAGAGAGAGAGAGAGAGAGAGAGAGGAGAGAGAGAGAGAGAGAATGACAATGACAAATGTTTATTCCAATTGGCCTGTTTAGAAGGAATGTTTAACAATAACAAAATAAACCAATCAAACTGTATCAGGACTAAAAGTCTTGTGAATCAACGCCAGGGTTGGAAAAGAAAGTCAATCTGTTGCATCACACCAGCAGTCAGGAACAGTCTCGAGCACACCAGTAAAGGATGGGTCTGCACAGTCTAACTGTTGATTTGATCTGAGGACTCTATTAGTCTATTTGAGGGTGATTTGACCATGCGGATGTATGTGTTGCAGCTATATGAGAGAGAGTGAGAGAGAGAGAGAGAGAGAGAGAGAGAGATTTGGGTAAGTGTAGAGTGTGCATTGTACAGTTATTTGTGAGAGAGAGTAGGAACAATTGAACTAAGCAATTTTACTGTGTATGCCACCAGTCCATTACAGAGGTTAATCATCACAACAACATCAAAATAAGAAACTGCAGGAAAAGCAGTGGAACTTGATATCCATTTATGGAAGTGATAGATGCATGGGAGATTTATAGTCACTGTCATGAATAATATCATTTGGGTGAAGTTTGGGCTGGCAGAGATCGGCTTTGCCTTCACTCTGTGCTTTTGAAGAGAGAGAGAGTGAGAGAATGTGTGTTGTGTGTTTAGAATGGTTGATTAATGCAATGTGTTTGTGTGTTGCAACGAGCATGTTTGTTGTTTGTAAACGTGTACATGTAGTGTGTGTGTGAGTGTGCGCCTGCGAATGCACACACGTGAGCAAGAGCGTGATGTGTATACTTGTGTGTAAAACATGTAAGTTTGTGATATATATGCATGTGTGCACTGGTAGTGTGTGTGTGTGTGTGTGTGTGTGTGTGTGTGTGCATTTGCCCGCATATATATCTGCTTGTGATGTTTGTGTACTTGTGTATATGTGTGTGCATATATGTGACTGTACATGCTCATTGGCACATTTGAGTGATTAAACTTGTATTTATAGCATACGTGTTTAGCCTAATGTGTGCACATGTGTGTAAACACTGCATGCACAGATGTTGGTGCCTACTGGAGAGTCCAAAAATTGTACACACTATATTTAGTAACCCATGACGTGCAACTTGTAAGCTGCTTTGCTGCCTTGCTGAATGGGTTGTGACAAGCTGGTTGTTGTTTTGTTATGATTTATATTGCAATTAATATCATGGAATCTTCACAGGTCAAGTGAGCATTTTCAGAAAGTTGCAGATTTAGGGAAAGTGTAAAGCCATCTACCTCACATTATAACTACTACTCTGACCAACCTATCCACCTGAAGAGGCAAGATTATGAAAAAAATTACTGCCAGTGACACAATGGTTGTTCATTCTGAATCTGATGTCATTTTTTTCTCTCTGCAGATACATGGGTATTGGCTTATCAGCACAAGGGGTCAACATGAACAGATTACCAGGTATGGTGATTCACTTTTCCAGTGAGTTTCTTTACCTAAAGCTCCCCCCTCCCAAAAAACAACAACCCAAAAAACAAAAAACAACACACATACACACACAAACACACACACACACAAACACACACACACAAACACACATGCACAAACACACAAACACACACACACACAAACACACACACACACACACACACACACAGAGTTGTGGTAAAGGTAACATGCAAAAAAAAAAAAGAGAAGGGTCGGTAGGTCGACCCAAGCTTTTTTACTTTTTCCTTTTTAGAAGAGACCAGATGGAACATAAACGAAACTCTGTGAAAATGCTTTTTTTTAAATCTTACGTCATGGATTCCTTGGGTCCTCATAGGACAGACAAAATGGAACGGCAGGCAGTTTGTTGTTTTCGTTCTTTTCTTTCTTTCTTCCCATATTTTTTTCCCTCTTTTTTGACTCACATGCGAAGCAAAAGTGAGTCTATGTACTCACCCATTTCGTCCGTCCGGGCGTCCGGGTGTCCGGGCGTCTGGGCGTCCGAAAACTTTAACGTTGGATTTTTCTCGGAGACTATTAACCCTCTGCGCGCCGTCGGCGGTCATAACCGCCGACGTTGTTACCTCCCCTCACAGCCGTCGGCGGTTACAGTCGACAGATGGATAGGCATGTTTGAATCTGGCGCCGTTTGCTATGAATCTTGGGATTGTGAGAGCTCTCTACGCATGGAGACTGCGCAGAAGAGCCTTGCTTTCATAATAACAGTCGCCATATTTTTTCACTGCAAGTGCGCAAATTTAGAGCGAATTTTGAAGTTACCGATCGAGGTAGACACGCTGCTGCGCAATTTCGACTGTGCACGCTGGCCCAGAAATGGCAGAGCTCGATCCTGATGAAGAGCGAATCTTTGAAATATTGTTCGATTCTGACTCGGAAGAAGAATTCCATGGCTTCACAGAGGAAGATTTCTTCGAGTTTGCCACAGTCTGACAGTGACTGAGTGACTGCTGACGAAATCGAAGTTGAACCAGCCCAGTCCAAGATTCCGTCTGCGTATGACCACTCATGGTTGCTGTGGCAAACTCGAAGAAATCTTCCTCTGTGAAGCCATGGAATTCTTCTTCCGAGTCAGAATCGAACAATATTTCAAAGATTCGCTCTTCATCAGGATCGAGCTCAGCCATTTCTGGGCCAGCGTGTGCAATCGAAATCGCGCAGCAGCGTGTCTACCTCGATCGGTAACTTCTAAATTCGCTCTAATTTCTAAATTCGCGCATGGACTCTCCTCAACATGTGCCCGATGAGGTATCTAAATCAGATGCTTTTCATCTCTATTTCAACTAATAAGTCGTTGACTTGATGGTCGACGAAACGAATCGCTACGCTGGTCATGTGAGGGCGAAGAAAGGAAGCGATGCGGGAATTTATTCTCGAGTAAGTCAGTGGCACTTGACACGTTTTTTATTTCTGTTGTCTCAGGATTTTTTTCTTATCATATTGTATTGCATGGACATAAATTTCAGTGGGTCTATCAGAGAGAGCATTCAATTTTCCATCTTTCCTCCCAAAATTTTGCCTCTATAGCAAATAATAAAATAATTGTATATTTTTAAACAGAAAATGGGTCTCGGTTTTTGGGCACGCCCAGAAAATAACTGGCTGCAGGGAGTAAAAACTGTGAAAAATGAATGGCGTCCAGAGGGTTAAGTCTATCAATACCAAATGTGGCATGATGGTGTATGATGACAAGGCCTCAAAAAACATACATAGTGACTTGTCCTTGCTTCAAGGTCAAGGTCGCAGGGGCCATAAATGTTGTCTAAAAAACAGTCATTTTTCACATTTTCTCAATTTTCTCTAAAGTTTTTGAGATTGGATACCTGACCTATATATGGTATATAGGGCAAAGTAATCCCTATCTTTTGATACCAGTTTGGTTGACCTTGCACAGGAGCTCTTCAAAGTTGGATTGTATACATATTTTGAAGTGACCTTGACCGTGAACTATGGAAGATAACTGTTTCAAACTTAATAATTATGTGGGGCACATGTTATACTTTCATCATGAGACACATTTGGTCACATATCAAGGTCAAGGTCACTTTGACCCTTATGAAATGTGACCAAAATGGGGTAGTGAACCACTAAAAGTGACCATATCTCATGGTAGAAAGTGCCAATAAGCACCATTGTGCTTCCTATGTCTTGAATTAACAGCTTTGTGTTGCATGACCTTGGATGACCTTGACCTTGGGTAGGAAAAAAGTGTAAAGCATTTCTTAGTGTATGATGTCATTGGTAGGTTTAGTTGTTTGACCTTGAGGGTCACCTGAAGGTCAAGGTCATATAAAGGTCAAGGTCAAGCATGTGAGTTGTATGGGCTTTGCCCTTCTTGTTTCTTGCATGATTTGGAAAAAAAAGTTTAGGTTCAGCAGGAAAAAAAGGGGAGGGGGTCAGGCTGGAGCCTGTTGATGCCCTCTCATCAGCCGCAGCGCCTAGATATAGCATTGAGTTCCAGCTATTGAGGGAGGAATGGATACGACTTCAGTAGAATTTAGTATTGGTTAATGAGGGACTGTAGAACTACAAGTGGCAAGGTCTCCTTGCTTTAGATCAGCAGGGTTTATGGTTGGTAATCTGTTTGTTATTGTCAGGTTGGGACAAAAACTCCTATGGATACCATGGGGATGATGGGAATTCATTCTGTTCCTCTGGAACTGGTCAGCCATATGGGCCAACTTTTACCACCAACGACGTGATTGGCTGTGGTGTCAACCTCATTGAGAATTCCTGCTTCTACACAAAGAATGGCATCCACCTGGGTAAGTTCTGAGTTTGCTGTGGGGTATTTTCCCCAATTACTGTACTAATGAACAACTTAATAAAAAGGGAATATTTAATGGGATGAAGCATCTGTAACAAGAATTCGCGTAATAATCCTGGAAAAACTCAGTAGTATGTAGACGTTTGCAGAGACAATGTAGTGGCTGTTGAAGTAATTGGACCATCTGGAATAGGTTACAGGGCTGTTTGCCTCTTCCTCCTCTATTCAAGACCCTCATCCCCATTATCTCTTTTTTATGGAGTTGAAGTTTTTGTCTCCTTTGCACACAGGCTTGTATTGATTGGACATGTGGCCCTTGCCTGAAGTTGAAGCCTATTGATTTCCCGTGTCTACTTTGTTTGATTGAGCAAGTGTACGCTGCCTTTAGTACGGCTTATGCATGATCAGATGCTGCTTACCTAATGGTCTTGTTCCATGCCTTTGTTTAGTGGGAGGATGGACGTTTTATAAATTCTTTCTTACCTTTGCAGGTACTTCCTTCACAGATTTGCCAGTGAGTAGACACCATGCTCTGTGTTTGATTTCTGCAGGATAGAAGACTAATTAGGTGTCTCTTACAGTTGTCTAGCTCTCAAAGAGATGTACAGTATTCATGTGTGTGTGTGTGTGTGTGTGTGTGTGCGTGTGTGTGTGTGTGCTCGTATGCATGCATATGAAAGAGAGAGAGAGAGAGAGAGAGAGAGAGAGAGAGAGAGAGAACTGAACTCAACTGAAACTGAACTGAAAATTTTATTGTAGAGGCCATGCCGGCCCATTACAATATGACTGAAAACGCGTTTAAATGACTCGGAACGTATGGAGAGAGAGAGAGAGAGAGAGAGAGAGAGAGAGAGACATAGAGAGACAGAGAGAGAGACATAGAGAGAGACAGAGAGAGAGAGACACAGAGAGACACAGAGAGAGAGAGAGAGAGAGAGAGAGAGAGAGAGAGAGAGAGAGACAGAGAGAGAGAGACAGAGAGAGAGGGAGAGATGACTTGTAGTGGAGAAGCTAAATACACTACAGTATGAGCATGAGGTACACTGCTTCCTACCTAAAATGCACATGTGTAATTGCATAGCATGATTGTGCATGCTGTATTTAGATTGAAGTAAATGGATTTGAATAATGGATGTATGCTTATTATCAGTTATGAAGCACTCACTCTATTTCATTTAAAGGGAGCAACTGTGGTGCAAAATATTTGATGTGTTGAAATTTTTGTGTGAACTCTTGACCCATGAAGCTGAAATCTGCATAATTTATATTACAGAAGACCTTGATTAAGAAATTGCTTTTGCTTTTTGTCTTCCTTTTTGCGAAGCAAAAGTGAGTCTATGTACTCACCCGTGTCGTCCGTCCGTCCGTCCGGGCGTAAAAAACTTAAACATTGGATTTTTCTCGGAGACTATTAAGTCTATCAACACCCAATTTGGCATGATGGTGTATGATGACAAGGCCTCAAAAAACATACATAGTGACTTGACCTTGCTTCAAGGTCAAGGTCGCAGGAGCCATAAATGTTGTCTAAAAAACAGCCATTTTTCACATTTTCTCAATTTTCTCTGAAGTTTTTGAGATTGGATACCTCACCTATACATGGTATATAGGGCAAAGTAAGCCCTATCTTTTGATACCAGTTTGGTTGACCTTGCTTCAAGGTCAAGGTCACAGGAGCTCTTCAAAGTTGGATTGTATACATATTTTGAAGTGACCTTGACCCTGAACTATGGAAGATAACTGTTTCAAACTTAATAATTATGTGGGGCACATGTTATACTTTCATCATGAGACACATTTGGTCACATATCATCAAGGTCAAGGTCACTTTGACCCTTATGAAATGTGACCAAAATGGGGTAGTGAACCACTAAAAGTGATCATATCTCATGGTAGAAAGTGCCAATAAGCACCATTGTGCTTCCTATGTCTTGAATTAACAGCTTTGTGTTGCATGACCTTGGATGACCTTGACCTTGGGTCAAGGCCACATGTATTTTGGTAGGAAAAATGTGTAAAGCATTTCTTAGTGTATGATGTCATTGCTAGGTGTAGTTGATTGGCCTTGACCTTGAAGGTCACCTGAAGGTCAAGGTCATGTAAAGGTCAAGGTCAAGCATGTGAGTCGTATGGGCTTTGCCCTTCTTGTTTAAAATTTATTATTATGCTGAATTAGGCACATACACCCAAAAAAAGGGGGGGGGGGGGGGGAATAAGTTTGGTAGGTTGGCCTGAACCTTTTTGACTTGCATGCAAAGCAAAAGTGAGTCTATGCACTCAACCGTGTCGTCCGGGCGTCCTGTTATCCGTAAAAAACTTTAACGTTGGATTTTTCTAGGGAACTATTATGTCTATCAACACCAAATGTGGCATGATGGTGTATGGTGACAAGGCCTCAAAAAACATACACAGGGACTCGACCTTGCTTCAAGGTCAAGGTCGTAGGGGCCATAAATGTTGTCTAAAAAACAGCCATTTTTCACATTTTCCCAATTTTCTCTGAAGTTTTTGACATTGGATACCTGACCTATATTTGATATATAGGGCAAAGTAAGTTCTATCTTTTGATACCAGTTTGGTTGACCTTGCTTCAAGGTCAAAGTCACAGGAGCTCTTCAAAGTTGATTGTATACATATTGTGAAGTGACCTTGACCCTGAACTATGGAAGATAACTGTTTCAAACTTCATAATTATGTGGGGCACATGTTATATTTTCATCTTGAGCCACATTTGGTCACATATCATCAAGGTCAAGGTCACTTTGACCCATATGAAATGTGACCAAAATGGGGTAGTGAACCACTAAAAGTGACCATATCTCATGGTAGAAAGTGCCAATAAGCACCATTGTGCTTCCTATGTCTTGAATTAACAGCTTTGTGTTGCTGACCTTGGATGACCTTGAACTTGGGTCAAGGTCATGTGTTTTTTAAGATAGGAAAATGTGTAAAACAATTCTTAGTGTATAATGCCATTGCCAGGTTTAGTTGTTGGACCTTGGCCTCCAAGGTCACCTGAAGGTCAAGGTCATTTTAAGGTTAAGGTCAAGCATGTGAGTCGTATGGGCTTTGTCCTTCTTGTTTCTTTCTTTTTTTGTGTGTGGCCAGATTGCACATAAACCAAACTTTATTTAGCTGAAAATGCTATAAAAATTCTACATACTTTGATAGTGGATTCTCTAGTCTAAGTGACGATGGGACAGTGCACAGTTTATTGTTTTCAATCAATTCCTCCTCCTCCTCCTCCTCCTCCTCCTCCTCCTCCTCCTCCTCCTCCTCCTTCTTCTCCTTTGCATGATCATTTTTTTTTAAATTAGGGTCGGTTAGGTTAACCATAGCCATGACTTTTTGGGGGAGGGCCTTACTAAAGTTTGCATACCTCAATACCTGGTTGAATTTGTGCAAAGAATATTTTCCCCATGTTAAGAAACTGTCATGATTATTAGTAATGAAATGATAGTGCCCATATGGTTACCATTTGTAGGTGCCCTGACTATGAGTAAAATAGGTGTCCTGGATTCATGGTAGCTATGAAGAAATGTTTTTGTCTAAGTCAGAAAGTGTGTGATGTAATGGAAATTTTTTTGTTGCATTGTTTCATTTGGGCAAGTCAAAAGTTGTTAACTTAAGTAATTTAATTGTCACTCAACAGCTGTTTTATAATTATCCCATACTCCACTGAAATTGCTGCATCACTTAGTCTTGGGATGTTGTACCAATGTCTCACCCAATCTAGCAAGGGTTGTACAGTTAGGCTTTCACTAGTGAGTTGTTTTAGGCTCCAGTGGACCCTTGATGGTTACACGGTTGAGGTAATGTTGCTTGAAGCAACAACAACAAAACAGTTTATTGTGTAGGCCATTGACCCATTACAATCAGTAACATTACATTACATAGCCAACATGTGTCTTGTTGCTTGAAGCATTGTGCATGTAATGGTGTGTGACAAGCTGCCTGTTGTCTGTGCAGCCCAACCTGTACCCCACCGTGGGCCTGCAGACTCCTGGGGAGGTAGTGGAGGCGAATTTCGGACAGAGTCCCTTCCTCTTTGACATTGAGGACTACATGAAAGTGAGTGGTGTGGGGCCTTTCTTGATCTTTATTCTCTCTTATCTTTACACACTGTGTATTTGTCATATACTTTTCCCCCGACCAGCCAGCCCAGCTTCATTGAAAGAAATGCTTACCAGGCCCTGTAGATCATGCATAGTGATGGACTCCCACCCACTGACAACAGTGGGACTACCACTGGCTTGGTTATTTTCTCATTCACTTATTTGTGCTGCCCAACCCACCCACCCCTCCATTTCCCTCCCCGTCCCCCTCCCCCTCCCCCACTGGTTGTCTGGCTCACTGGCATCCTCTCCTCCCCTCCCCTCTTCCTCCC